>CM056049.1:728096237-728163737 GCA_029574335.1 Rana kukunoris
GGTGTCAGTGGGAGAAATAGTGCCCCATCATTGGTGTCACTGGGAGGAATAGTGCCCCATCATTGGTGTCAGTGGGAGGAATAGTGTCCCATCATTAGTATCAGTGGGGGGAATAGTGTCCCATCATTGGTGTCAGTGAGAGGAATAGTGCCCCATCATTGGTGTCAGTGGGAGGAATAGTGTCCCATCATTGGTATCAGTGAGAGGAATAGTGTCCCATCATTGGTGTCAGTGGGAGGAATAGTGCCCCATCATTGGTGTCAGTGGGAGGAATAGCGCCCCATCATTGGTATCAGTGAGAGGAATAGTGCCCCATCATTGGTATCAGTGAGAGGAATAGTGCCCCATCATTGGTGTCAGTGGGAGGAATAGTGCCCCATCATTGGTGTCAGTGGGAGGAATAGTGCCCCATCATTGGTGTCAGTGGGAGGAATAGTGCCCCATCATTGGTGTCAGTGGGAGGAATAGTGCCCCATCATTGGTATCAGTGAGAGGAATAGTGCCCCATCATTGGTATCAGTGAGAGGAATAGTGCCCCATCATTGGTGTCAGTGGGAGGAATAGTGCCCCATCATTGGTGTCAGTGGGAGGAATAGTGCCCCATCATTGGTATCAGTGAGAGGAATAGTGCCCCATCATTGGTGTCAGTGGGATGAATAGTGTCCCATCATTAGTGTCAGTGGGAGGAATAGTGTCCCATCATTGGTGTCAGTGGGAGGAATAGTGTCCCATCATTGGTGTCAGTGGGAGGAATAGTGGTCCCATCATTGTATCAGCGGGAGGAATAGTGTCCCATCATTGGTGTCAGTGGGAGGAATAGTGCCCCATCATTGGTGTCAGTGGGAGGAATAGTGCCCCATCATTGGTGTCAGTGGGAGGAATAGTGCCCCATCATTGGTATCAGTGAGAGGAATAGTGCCCCATCATTGGTGTCAGTGGGATGAATAGTGTCCCATCATTAGTGTCAGTGGGAGGAATAGTGTCCCATCATTGGTGTCAGTGGGAGGAATAGTGTCCCATCATTGGTGTCAGTGGGAGGAATAGTGCCCCATCATTGGTGTCAGTGGGAGGAATAGTGCCCCATCATTGGTATCAGTGAGAGGAATAGTGCCCCATCATTGGTGTCAGTGGGATGAAATAGTGTCCCATCATTAGTGTCAGTGGGAGGAATAGTGTCCATCATTGGTGTCAGTGGGAGGAATAGTGTCCCATCATGGTGTCAGTGGGAGGAATAGTGCCCCATCATTGGTGTCAGTGGGAGGAATAGTGGCCCCATCATTGGTATCAGTGAGAGGAATAGTGCCCCATCATGGTATCAGTGAGAGGAATAGTGCCCATCATTGGTGTCAGTGGGAGGAATAGTGCCCCATCATTGGTGTCAGTGGGAGGAATAGTGCCCCATCATTGGTATCAGTGAGAGGAATAGTGCCCCATCATTGGTGTCAGTGGGATGAATAGTGTCCCATCATTAGTGTCAGTGGGAGGAATAGTGTCCCATCATTGGTGTCAGTGGGGAGGAATAGTGTCCCATCATTGGTATCAGCGGGAGAATAGTGTCCCCATCATTGGTATCAGTGAGAGGAATAGTGTCCCATCATTGGTGTCAGTGGGAGGAATGGTGCCCCATCATTGGTGAGTCAGTGGGAGGAATAGCGCCCATCATTGGTATCAGTGAGAGGAATAGTGCCCCATCATTGGTATCAGTGAGAGGAATAGTGCCCCATCATTGGTGTCAGTGGGAGGAATAGTGCCCCATCATTGTGTCAGGTGTTCAGTGGGAGGAATAGTGCCCCATCATTGGTATCAGTGAGAGGAATAGTGCCCCATCATTGGTGTCAGTGGGATGAATAGTGTCCCATCATTAGTGTCAGTGGGAGGAATAGTGTCCCATCATTGGTGTCAGTGGGAGGAATAGTGTCCCATCATTGGTATCAGCGGGAGGAATAGTGTCCCATCATTGGTATCAGTGAGAGGAATAGTGTCCCATCATTGGTGTCAGTGGGAGGAATAGTGCCCCATCATTGGTGTCAGTGGGAGGAATAGTGCCCCATCATTGGTGTCAGTGGGAGGAATAGTGCCCCATCATTGGTATCAGTGAGAGGAATAGTGCCCCATCATTGGTGTCAGTGGGATGAATAGTGTCCCATCATTAGTGTCAGTGGGAGGAATAGTGCCCCATCATTGGTATCAGTGAGAGGAATAGTGCCCCATCATTGGTGTCAGTGGGAGGAATAGTGCCCCATCATTGGTATCAATGGGAGGAATAGTGTCCCATCATTGGTGTCAGTGGGAGGAATAGTGTCCCATCATTGGTGTCAGTGGGAGGAATAGTGTAGAAACCAGCTGTCATCTGGCATAACTGGTGGATGAATTACAATTTTACAACCACATCAGAAGTCTCATTTGACTAAACCTCCATTGAACTGAAGACAAATATCCATGTAATCTATGAAGGTGTGACAGCGGGAGCCCCGCCCCCCCCCCCCCCCCCGGGAAGGTCTCACCGGCGGGATCCGCTGACATTTTTCTTGGCACCAGATCCTGGAAAAGGTTTGTTTGTAGAGCGGGGCAGACTCGTGTCAGGGCTGGCACCGCACCAGGACGCTTTCCAGGGAATCCCTGCCATCTGCCAGCCGCGGCACCGCGCCAGCCCCCGAGGGCGATTTCCCAAACAGAAGGCGGCCGATTAAAGGAGCGGCGTTCAGAAACGATAATCTGCGTGGTAATGAGCTCAAGAACATAACCCCGTCATTCGCTGATAAATACACTATGTTTCCAAAAGTATTGGGACGCCTGCCTTTATGAACTTTAATGGCATCCCAGTCTTAGTCCGTAGGGTTCCATATTGAGTTGGCCCCGCCCTTTGCGGCGAAAACAGCTTCAACTCTCCTGGGAAGGCCGTCCATAAGGTTTAGGAGGGTGTCTATGGGAATGTTTGACTATCCCTCCAGAAGTGCATTTGTGAGGTTGGATGAGAAGGCCTGGCTCACAGTCTCCGCTCTAAGGTGTTGTATCGGGTTGGGGTCAGGACTCTGTGCAGGCCAGTCAAGTTCCTCCACCCCAAACTCACTCAACCGCGTCTTTATGGACCTTGCTGGATTCCCGCACTATTTCACAGTTCGCACCGCGATCTGCGGACCGATCTGGGGGTTTGCAAAGGGCAGCGCGAACCGCCGGCGAATCAGGTGCCACGCGGGAAACCCGCACTGGATTCGCAGGGCTTCCCCCAATCGCACCGGTGTGAACCCCCCCAGCCTTAACGTCGCACAACAAATCCCGCAACTTAGTGTGATCGAGAAGGATCTTCACGATCTCCAGTCTTTTGTTTCATAAAGAATTAAAAGTAATAATACTAACAAAATATAAATAAAATCACACAGGTCATCAGAATATATATATATATAGAAAAAAAAGTAACATTTATAGAAAAAAAAGAATACAAGTACGAAAAAAAAAAAAATTAAAGTATTAATAAATAAAAAGCATGCAATAGATCATAATAAAATATAAAAAGAGCAAAAGTAAAATAAATAGAAAAAGAAAATAAAGTTATAATAATAATAGAATATACATAAATAATATTATTAGTATAGAATAAGAGCAAAAGTAACAATAGAATAAGCAATGAAAGTAATATTTCTAGAATATAAAAAGAATAAAAGTAATAATAGAATATAAAAAAAACATGCAAAAATATAAATATAAAATATAAAAAGAGCAAAAGTAAAATAAATAGAAAAAGAAAAAAAAGTAATAAAAAAAATAATAATAGAATATAATATAAATAAATAATATTATTAGTAAAGAACAAGAATGAAAATGACAATAGAATAAGTAATAAACGTAATATCACTAGGATAGAAAACGAATAAAAGTAATAATAGAGTATAAAAAAAGCATGCAATAGATCATAAGTACTAAAAATTAATACAAATAAAACATGCAATAGATCATAAGAAAATATAAAAAGAGCAAAAGTAAAATAAATAGAAAAAGAAAATAAAGTTATAATAATAAAATATAAATAAGTAATATTGTTAGTATAGAACAAGAACAAAAGTAACAATAGAATAAGTAATAAAGGTAATATTACTAGAATATAAAAAGAGTAAAACTAATAATAGAATATAAAAAAAAGCATAGATCACAATAAAATATAAAAAGAGCAAAAGTAAAATAAATTGAAAAAGATTTTTTTTTTAATAATTATAATAAAATATAAATAAATATTATTATTTAGTATAGAACAAGAATATAAATGACAATAGAATAAGTAATACAAATAATATTACTAGAATATAAAAAGAATAAAAGTAATAATAGAATATAAAAAATAAATAAATCATGCAATAGATCATAATAAGTGCTAAAAAAAGTATATAAATAAAACATGCAATAGATCATAATAAAATATAAAAAGAGCAAAAGTAAAATAAATAGAAAAAGAAAAAAAAAAGTTATAATAATAAAAGAATATAAATAAATAATATTATTAGTATAGAAGAAGAACAAATGTAACAATAAAATAAGTAATAAAAGTAATATTACTAGAATATAAAAAGAATATAAGTAATAATAGAATATAAAAAAAAGCATGCAATAGATCATGATAAAACATAAAAAGAGCAAAAGTAAAATAAATAGAAAAAGAAAAAAAAGTAATAATAAAAATAATAATAGAATATAATATAAAAAAATAATATTATTAGTAAAGAACAAGAATGAAAATGACAATAGAATAAGTAATAAACGTAATATCACTAGAATAGAAAACGAATAAAAGTAATAATAGAGTATAAAAAAAGCATGCAATAGATCATAAGTACTAAAAAATCTATATAAATAAAACATGCAATAGATCATAATAAAATATAAAAAGAGCAAAAGTAAAATAAATATAAAAATAATAATAATATTATTAGTATAGAACAAGAACGAAGATAGAATATAAAAAAAAAGCATGCAATAAATCATAATAAAATTTGAAAAGAGCAACAGTAGCATAAAAGAAAATATAATAAGAAAAAAATTAAAATAATATAAATAAGTAATAAAAGTAATATTCTATTATTATAATATTAGAACATAAATAAAGAATAATAGCAATATAAATAAAAAAAAAACATAAAGACGATACAATGGGGGAAAAGATTTTCTGCATGCAGATTACTTCCTGTCCTGTCATCCCAAATTAGAATTTATCTGATGTGGTGACTCAATGTCTGCGCAGTGACGGGAACCTTTATTACTCACAGATCTGAGGAGGTTTTTAACAATATTTGCATTTATTATCATTTTATTTTTATTTATTTTTTAATTAGAAGTCTTTACATTTATAACCCTATGGAGTCTGGACATTGCTCCTTCTCTGGAATCTACAGAAATATCTCCTCTGTATTTCCTCTTCTCTGGAACTCTACAGGAGTGTTGTAGAAAAATTGAAGATCTCAATTACGTTATTAAACTTGTATTAATAGCGCAGCGCTGTACAGAGAACACTGAGCCAGTCACATCAGTCTCTGTAGCAGAGGAGCTTACACTCTAATGTCCCCCCCCCCCACAGTCACACACTATTATTATTATTATTATCAATCAGCTGCTGCACCTGCAAGGTTCTAATGATGCAAGTGGCAGGGTCTGCATCCCTTTAGACGTACCTCACCAAAAAATGACATTTTTGTTGCAGGGGATGCTCAAAATCTGACCTGTATCTTATCAGTGAGCCAATCACACAAGCAGGAAATGACATATCTAGGGGGTGCCCCCTATACCGTCTGTGTACAGAACGCCTCCAGACGGCCATTTTGCATTTTACAATAAATGACAGCGGCTGCAGATTGAAAACGAAAGATCATTCTTTATACCGTTTAATCACAATATGTCTCGTGTCGCAATTGTATACACTATATTATTATTATTTTTTTATTTTCCAATTTTTTTTTTCCTTACAAAATTGGAATTACCCTTTAAGTTTCCTGACATTGTTGCAACGTGTTTGCAGCAGATTTAGAAGGAGCGGCTTTGCTGCGATTAAGTGGGGTTTGGCTTTAAGTCCGGTGAAGCCTGAGCTCTGTGATTGACCACCGCGGCGGCGCTCCACCTCTGCACCGCAGCACTCGGCCTCTGCACCGCAGCGCTCAACCTCTGCACCGCGGCGCTCCACCTCTGCACCGCGGCTCTCCACCTCTGCACCACGGCTCTCCACCGCGGCTCTCCACCTCTGCACCGCAGCACTCAGCCTCTGCACTGCGGCACTCCACCTCTGCACCGCGGCTCTCCACCTCTGCACCGCGGCTCTCCACCTCTGCACCGCAGCGCTCAACCTCTGCACCGTGGCGCTCCACCTCTGCACCGCAGCTCTCCACCTCTGCACCGCGGCTCTCCACCTCTGCACCGCGGCGCTCCACCTCTGCACCGCGGCGCTCCACCTCTGCATCGCGGCTCTCCACCTCTGCACCGCGGCTCTCCACCTCTGCACCGCGGCGCTCCACCTCTGCACCGCGGCGCTCCACCACGGCACCGCGGCGCTCCACCTCTGCACCGCGGCGCTCCACCACGGCACCGCGGCGCACCACCTCTGCACCGCAGCCCTCAGCATCTGCACCGCAGCACTCAACCTCTGCACCGCGGCGCTCAACCTCTGCACCGCGGCGCTCAACCTCTGCACCGCGGCGCTCAACCTCTGCACCGCGGCGCTCCACCTCTGCACCGCGGCTCTCCACCTCTGCACCACGGCTCTCCACCTCTGCACCGCGGCTCTCCACCTCTGCACCGCAGCACTCAGCCTCTGCACTGCGGCACTCCACCTCTGCACCGCGGCTCTCCACCTCTGCACCGCGGCTCTCCACCTCTGCACCGCAGCGCTCAACCTCTGCACCGTGGCGCTCCACCTCTGCACCGCAGCTCTCCACCTCTGCACCGCGGCTCTGCACCGCGGCGCTCCACCTCTGCACCGCGGCGCTCCACCTCTGCACCGCGGCTCTCCACCTCTGCACCGCGGCTCTCCACCTCTGCACCGCGGCGCTCCACCTCTGCACCCGCGGCGCTCCACCACGGCACCGCGGCGCTCCACCTCTGCACCGCGGCGCTCCACCACGGCACCGCGGCGCACCACCTCTGCACCGCAGCCCTCAGCATCTGCACCGCAGCACTCAACCTCTGCACCGCGGCGCTCAACCTCTGCACCGCGGCGCTCAACCTCTGCACCGCGGCGCTCAACCTCTGCACCGCGGCGCTCAACCTCTGCACCGCGGCACTCAACCTCTGCACCGTGGCGCTCAACCTCTGCACTGCGGCGCTCAACCTCTGCACCGCGGCACTCAACCTCTGCACCGCGGCACTCAACATCTGCACTGCGGCGCTCAACCTATGCACCGCGGCGCTCAACATCTGCACTGCGCGCTCAATCTCTGCACCGTGGCGCTCAACCTCTGCACCGTGGCGCACAACCTCTGCACCGTGGCGCTCAACCTCTGCACCGTGGCGCTCCATCTCTGAACCACAGCGCCAAACCTCTGCGCCACTGCGCTCAACCTCTGCACCGCGGCACTTAACCTCTGCAACGTGGCGCTCAACCTCTGCACGGCCCTCGGTAAGTAACACCTTTATTTACAAGTTACAGGAAGAAGACTGTTGGGGAACGGCCAGAAGATGCTGTAAGGGGATAAAATCCACCCTGCCTGCATTAACAACGGCCGCTGTTTACATTACGCGGCTATAGATAGAACCGATCCGCTATCAATCACCTTTATAAGCGCTTCCAGTTATGGAAGCTTATCGCCCCCCCACTCTCTCGCTGCCCCGGCCCAGGAGAGGCGGCCGCTGCTCCTGTTTGTAATAAAAGCCGGAGATCGGGAGACGGGCTGGAGGGGAATCAATGCCAACTAAGATAACACATAAAAATAAATTCATACTAAATATAATACTAATAATAATACTATTACTAATATTATCCATGATAAGATAAATAATAATAAAAATAATACTAATAATACTACTATTATGTTTATAGCTCTTAGGTCTGTACACCTGCAGTGCCCATTATGAGGGGTTCCCACCATCCCTGTGCTGAGTTCCCGGGTCTGTACACCCGCTGTGCCCATTATGAGGGGTTCCTACCATCCCTGTGCTGAGTTCCCGGGTCTGTACACCCACTGTGCCCATTATGAGGGGTTCCCACCACCCCTGTGCTGAGTTCCCAGGTCTGTACACCCGCTGTGCCCATTATGAGGGGTTCCCACCATCCCTGTGCTGAGTTCCCGGGTCTGTACACCCGCTGTGCCCATTATGAGGGGTTCCCACCATCCCTGTGCTGAGCTCCCGGGTCTGTACACCTGCTGTGCCCATTATGAGGGGTTCTCACCATCCCTGTGCTGAGTTCCCGGGTCTGTACACCCGCTGTGCCCATTATGAGGGGTTCTCACCATCCCTGTGCTGAGTTCCCGGGTCTGTACACCCGCTGTGCCCATTATGAGGGGTTCCCACCATCCCTGTGCTGAGCTCCCGGGTCTGTACACCTGCTGTGCCCATTATGAGGGGTTCCCACCATCCCTGTGCTGAGCTCCCGGGTCTGTACACCTGCTGTGCCCATTATGAGGGGTTCTCACCATCCCTGTGCTGAGTTCCCGGGTCTGTACACCCACTGTGCCCATTATGAGGGGTTCCCACCATCCCTGTGCTGAGCTCCCGGGTCTGTACACCTGCTGTGCCCATTATGAGGGGTTCCCACCACCCCTGTGCTGAGTTCCCAGGTCTGTACACCTGCTGTGCCCATTATGAGGGGTTCCCACCATCCCTGTGCTGAGTTCCCAGGTCTGTACACCTGCTGTGCCCATTATGAGGGGTTCCCACCATCCCTGTGCGGAGTTCCCGGGTCTGTACACCCGCTGTGCCCATTATGAAGGGTTCCCACCATCCCTGTGCTGAGTTCCCGGGTCTGTACACCTGCTGTGCCCATTATGAGGGGTTCCCACCATCCCTGTGCTGAGTCCCCGGGTCTGTACACCTGCTGTGCCCATTATGAGGGGTTCCCACCATCCCTGTGCTGAGTTCCCGGGTCTGTACACCTGCTGTGGCCATTATGAGGGGTTCCCACCATCCCTGTGCTGAGTTCCCGGGTCTGTACACCTGCTGTGCCCATTATGAGGGGTTCCCACCATCCCTGTGCTGAGTTATGGTGGGAGAGCTCATGCTCGGACCATCTAAGAATCCTAAGGACTGGCTCTGCCCTCCGGGCTCCATCTATAACTACAATATTAGTGGCTGGCCGGATCATAAGAAGCTCCGCCTTCAATGCCCCCTTCTCCGATATAAAGGACATAAAGTACAAAAAGGAGAAAAAAAAATTCCACCAGCAAGAAAAGCAATGAAACTAGAAGAGAAGAATCCACTTCCTTCCCGTCCTACGAGCCCCGCCACCCACATATAATATAGAAATGATCCTCCCTATTGATCGGGGGGGGGGGGGGGCATACTGACCCTCCCCCATACTGAATGGATTACATTAGCTTTAATCATGTTAGTAGATTGGGTTTGTGACTATTAATCCCCCTGCAGGGAGACGGCCTGGATTGTGGGCTCGTTAATCCACAGGAGGGCTAGCAGAAGGCGTGGCTGTGTACAAAGCACATCTGTTCCGATGGGGTGATCAATACGCCAATCAACTGACCGGCAGAAACCATTATACCCGATACAAAGGGAGGAACACGGACAGTCCTGTGTTCAGGAAATGTCATCTTTCCACCCGATATATGTAATTGTATTATTATTGTCCTAATCTTTAACCCTTTCATGGCTAAGCCTATTTCGGACATTTGGGGCCAGATCCACAAAGACCGGCGTAACTTTGTGCCGGGCGTAGCGTATGTTATTTACGCCACGCCGCCGTAAGTTAGAAAGGCAAGTGCCGTATCCACAAAGCACTTGCGTCCTAAGTTACGGCGGCCTAGCGTAAATGGGCCGGCGTAAGCGCGCCTAATTCAAATGTGGAAGAGGTGGGCGCGTTTTATGTAAATTATTCGTGACCCCGCGTAAATGACGTTTTTTTTTTTTAACTGCGCATGCGTCGTCCGTGGAGGTATCCCACTGCGCATGCGCGAAATCACGTCGCAAATAGTCAATGCTTTCGACGTGAACGTAACTTACGCAAAGCCCTATTCGCGAACGTTTTGCGCAAACGACGGAAAATTCGACGCTGTCCCGACGTCCATACTTAAAATTACGTACGCCTCATATATGAGGGGTAACTTTACGCCGGACATACGCTTACGCGAACGACGCAAAAATGCGCCGGGCGTACGTACGTTTCGTGGATCGGCGTATCGATCTCATTTGCATTATTTACGCGGAAAATCTACGGAAGCGCCCCTAGCGGCCAGCGTAAATATGCAACTAAGATACGACGGCGTAAGAGACTTACGTCAGTCGTATCTTAGCGTAATTTCGGGCGCAGATTGGAAATTACGGCGGCGTATCTGGAGATACGCCGCCGTAAAGTTTTGTGGATTCGGTCCTTGGTGTTTACAAGTTAAAATCCGTATTTTTTTGCTAGAAAATTACTTGGAACCCCCAAACATTATATATATTAGCCAAGATCCTGGAGAATAAAATGGCGATCGTTACAATATTTTATGTCACGCGGGTATTTGCGCAGCGGTCTTTCAAACGCAACTTTTTATGGAAAAAGACACTTTCACGAATTTAAAAAAAAACAAAGAAACAGTAAAGTTAGCTCCAATTTTTTTGTATAATGTGAAAGATGAGGTTACGCCGAGTAAATAGATACCAAACACGTCACGCTTTAAAATTGCGCACACTCGTGGAATGGCGACAAACTACGGTACCTAAAAATCTCCATAGGCGACGCTTACATTTTTTTTTTTTTTTACGGTTACCAGGTTCGAGTTACAGAGGAGGGGCCAGATTCAGATACATTTGCGTATCTTTGTGCGGGCGTAGCGTATCCTCTTTACGCTACGCCGCCGCAACTTAGAGAGGCAAGTGCAGTATTCACAAAGCACTTGCGTCCTAAGTCACGGCGGCGTAGCGTAGATGGGCCGGCGTAAGTGCGCGTAATTCAAATTAGCCAGGCAGTGGGCGTGTTGTAGTAAAATTAGCCGTGACCTCATGCAAATGAGGGTTCTAACGAACGGCGTCGAATTGTACGTCGTTTACGTAAGTCGTACGCGAAAAGGGCTGAGCGTAAGTTGCGTTCACGTCGAAAGCATTGACAATTTGCGACGTGATTGTATATCCCAGTGCGCATGCTCCAAAATCACGTCGCAAATTGTCAATGCTTTCGACGTGAACGTAACTTACGCACAGCCCTTATCGCGTACGACTTACGTAAACGACGTGCAATTCGACGATGTTCCGACATCCATACTTAACATTGGCTGCGCCTCATATAGCAGGGGTAACTTTACGCCGGTCATACACCTTACGTAAACGACGTATATCAATACGCCGGGCGCAACTTCGTTCGTGAATCGGCGTATCTAGCTCATTTGCATATTTTTAATGGGAACGCCGAATGCGTCCAGCGTAACCATGCGCCCACGATACGCCGGCGTAGGCAAGTTACGTTGGACGGCTGAAGCCATGTTTTTCGGCGTATCTTGCTTTCTGAATCGGCGTAAAGATTCGACGGCACACATTTGAATTTACGGCGGCGTATCGGGAGATACGCCGGCGTACTTGGTTTCTGAATCTGGCCCGAGGTCTAGTGCCAGAATTATTGCTCTCGCTCTGACAATCGCGGCGATACCTCACATGTGTGATTTGAAAAAAAAAACAAAAAAAAAACGATCATCTGTTGGGAAATCCATCGGTCAAGATTCCACGCATGCTCAGAATCAAGTCAACGCATGCTCGGAAGCATTGAACTTCTTTTTTCTCAGCACGTTGTAGTGTTTTACGTCACAACGTTTACATATGCGGGAGCGGCTTACGTATGCGTTTCCTTTGCTGCGCGAGCTCGCGGGGACGGGGTACAGAGACTGATGTGACTGGCTCAGTGTTCTCTGTACAGCGCTGCGGTATATGTCAGAGCTATATACATGTGTGTGTGACTGTTAGAGTGTAAGCTCTTCTGGTTAGAACTATATAAATGTATAATAATAATAGTGTGTGACTGTGGGGGGGGGGGATTAGAGTGTAAGCTCTTCTGGTTAGAAACTATATAAATGTATAATAATAATAGTGTGTGACTGTGGGGGGGGGGGGGGGGACATTAGAGTGTAAGCTCCTCTGGCTAGAACTATATAAATGTATAATAATAATAGTGTGTGACTGTGGGGGGGGGGGGGCATTAGAGTGTAAGCTCTTCTGGTTAGAACTATATAAATGTATAATAATAATAGTGTGTGACTCCTCTGGCTAGAACTATATAAATGTATAATAATAATAGTGTGTGACTGTGGGGGGGGAGTGTAAGCTCCTCTGGCTAGAACTATATAAATGTATAATAGTAATAGTGTGTGACATTCGAGTGTAAGCTCCTCTGGCTAGAACTATATACATGTATAATAATAATAGTGTGTGACTGTGGGGGGGGGGGACATTAGAGTGTAAGCTCTTCTGGTTAGAACTATATACATGTATAATAATAATAGTGTGTGACTGTGGGGGGGGGGGGGGGTCATTAGAGCGTAAGCTCTCTGGCTAGAACTATAAAAATGTATAATAATAATAGTGTGTGACTGCGGGGGGGGGCATTAGAGGTAAGCTCCTTTGGCCAGAGCTATATAAATGTATAATAATAATAATAGTGTGTGACTGCGGGGGGGGGGGGCATTAGAGTGTAAGCTCCTTTGGCCAGAGCTATATAAATGTATAATAATAATATGTGACTGTGGTTGAACATTAGAGTGTAAGCTCTTCTGGCGCAGGGACTGGTGCCAATGTTTCTGTGCAACACTGTGGTATATGTGGGCACTATATAGCATGTAAAAGAAGAAGAAAACCTTCTAGCATCTCCCAGGAAATGATTGTCTGAACTGTCTGTAGGGGGTGAAGGATCGGTGGTGTCGTTATCAGTGAATTTCCTCACTTTCCATATACAAATTTTCCTTCCTCTGGATCTGTGAATTGGAAATGAGTGATGTAACAGAAACAGCAGCCGGATGACAATCACCCCCCCCCCCCCCCCAAGCGATCCCTGGGGTCGTCACGTATCACCTCTGCAGCTGAAGTCATACAAGTACAGACAGGTGCTGAGGGGAATGGAGATGTCACCTCATCAAAGAGCAGCCACTGCACATGAAAGGTGGAGGACACTGAAGGGAGCCGGCTCTTCCCCCTGATCACAGTCATTAATGACAGCTGTGTCTATAGGAGAGGAAGTCATGGGGGGTTTATGGTTTAATATGGTTGTTATGTCTTCCTAGTGTCACCTCCAGCCTGTGCACACTCCTGTCTGTCCGTCGTGTCACACATTAATACAACGTTTGCTGGCCAATGGCCCATTTGTCTCCCAACTCCCGCACTCAGCTAGAGTAAGCTAATGGTTTGGTCCTATACCAAAACCATTGAGGGCCCCATCTCTCCAGTCTCCATCTTCAATGCAATACCACTAGTGATCCAGAGAACTGCTGGAGGAGCTTGTACAATTTGGCCTTCCTTTGGTGTCTTGTTGGCCAAATTTTCTACCAAGCAGGGTCTTCTTCCTCACATAAGATCTCTTGAATCTCAAGATATCAAGATCTCAAGATCCCAAGATCAAGATCTCAAGATCCCAAGATCTCAAGATCCCAAGAGCTCAAGATCCCAAGATCCAAATCTCAAGATCAAGATCCCAAGATCAAAACCTGAAGATCAAGATCCCAAGATCCAGATCCCAATATCAAGATCCCAAGATCAAGATCTCAAGTTTAAGATCCCAACATCCTAAGATCCAGATCCCAAGATCAAGATCTCAAGTTTAAGATCCCAACATCCTAAGATCCAGATCCCAAGATCAAGATCTCAAGTTTAAGATCCCAAGATAAGGATTCCAAGATCAAGATCTCAAGGGAGGAAGGAGCAATCAGGTCAACATACCAGAACCATTAAGGGCCCCCCATCTCTCCATGCAATACCACAATTGATACACACAACTGTTGAAGGTGCTTGTACAATATGGCCGTCTTTTCTCCCTTGGTTTCTTGTTGGCCAAATTTTCTACCAAGCAGGGTCGTCTTCCTCACATAAGATCTCTTGAATCTCAAGATCTCAAGATCTTAAGATCTCAAGATCCCAAGATCAAGATCTCAAGATCACGATCCCAAGATCCAGATCTCAAGATCAAGATCCCAAGATCAAGATCTCAAGATCAAGTACTTCAAGATCAAGATCAAGATCTCAAGATCAAGATCCCAAGATCAATATCTCAAGATCAAGATCCCAAGATCAAGAGCTCAACATCACGATCCCAAGATCAAGATCTCAAGGGAGGAAGGAGCAATCAGGTCACCATACTAGAACCATTAAGTGCCCCCCATCTCTCCATGCAATACCACAATTGATACACACAACTGTTGAAGGTGCTTGTACAATATGGCCGTCCCTTGGTTTCTTGTTGGCCGGTATCTACACAAAACAAGATCAACTTCCTCACACAAGATCTCCCGAATAAAGCAATGTAGAAAGAAGCAATCAGGTCAACATCCCAAAACTATTAAGGGTGCCCCACATCTCCAACCTCCATCTTAAATGCAATACCACTACTTATACAGAGATCTGCTGGAGGAGCTTGTACAATCCGGCCGTCCCTTGGTGTCTTGTTGGCCAAATTTGTCTACTAAACAGGGTTGTCTTCCTTACATAAGATCTCTTAAATCTCAAGATCTCAAGGGAGGAAGGAGCAATCAGGTCAACATACCAGAACCATTAATTGCTTCCATATCTCCATGCAATACCACAATTGATACACAAAACAGTTGAAGGTGCTTGTACAATATGGCCGTCCCTTGGTTTCTTGTTGGCCGGTTTCTACACAAAACAAGATCAACTTTCTCACACAAGATCTCCCGAATAAAGCAATGCAGAAAGAAGCAATCAGGTCAACATCCCAAAACTATTAAGGGCGCCCCACATCTCCAACCTCCATCTTTAAATGCAATACCACTAGTTATATAGAGAACTGCTGGAGGAGCTTGTACAATCTGGCCTTCCCTTGGTGTCTTGTTGGCCAATTTGTCTACTAAACAGGGTTGTCTTCCTTACATAAGATCTCTTGAATCTCAAGATCTCAAGATCCCAAGATCACAAGATCAAGATCTCTTGAATCTTAAGATCTCTTGCATCTCAAGATCTCCCGAATAAAGCAATGTAGAAAGAAGCAATCAGGTCAACATACCAAAACTATTAAGGGCGCCCCACATCTCCAACCTCCATATTAAATGCAATACCACTAGTTATATAGAGAACTGCTGGAGGAGCTTGTACAATCTGTCCGTCCCTTGCTGTCTTGTTGGCCAATTTGTCTACCAAGCAGGGTCGTCGTCCTTACATAAGATCTCTTGAATAGGGCAAGGGAGGAAGAAGCAATCAATCTCTGGCCTTCTTTTTATGTCTTGTTGGCTGGATTGTCTATCAAACAGGCCGGGTCATCTTCCTCAAATAAGGAAAGCCACATACGGCAATGGAGGATGAAGCAATTAGATCAACATACCAAAACCATTAAGGATGGCTTTTTAATGGTAAAAGGTGGAACTTTTCTGAAAAATGATACCGTTGTTATATATTTTAATATGCAGAAAGTTAGTCACAGATCCATTTTAAGTTGAGTCTAGAGGTTTTTTTTTGTATTATATATATTCCTATTAGATTGTAAGCTCTTATGAGCAGGGCCCTCTTAACCCACTGTTTGTATTTTATTGTATTGTAACTGTAATGACTTCCTTTATATTGTAAACTGTTGTCGCTATCTAGATCCTGTATAATAATAATATATAGGAACGGAGGACAAGTTGTGGAAAGTGATGGTCATGACCATGATATTTACCAGAGTCGGCTCTAGCCCCCTGGAAGGCCATGTCAATGACTCCGGCCATATACTGTACGTGTGACACGCAATATTGTGTATATAGTGCACCGTCATCATATACGTTATTATCAGTGTTATCAGCATGACACATACATGTTATTTTATCTGGTCGCTGTTGAGGGTGGGCCTCATTCTTTCACCTCTGGCCATCTATAATCCAAGGAGCCGAGCAATAATCTTCTACAACACTCACATGTGCATTGTTCCTCCCTGAGAACGTAACTTTAAATAGGAACCCAAGCACACAGACGGGAGGTTTATTGTGAGGGGTTCCCACCACCCCTGTGCTGAGTTCCTGGGTCTGTACACCTGCTGTGCCCATTATGAGGGGTTCCCATCATCCCTGTGCCGAGTTTTTGGGTCTGTACACCTGCTGTGCCCATTATGAGGGGTTCCCACCATCCCTGTGCTGAGTTCCTGGGTCTGTACACCTGCTGTGCCCATTATGAGGGGTTCCCACCATCCCTATGCTGAGTTCCCGGGTCTGTACACCAGCTGTGCCCATTATGAGGGGTTCCCATCATCCCTGTGCCGAGTTCTTGGGTCTGTACACCTGCTGTGCCCATTATGAGGGGTTCCCACCATCCCTGTGCTGAGTTCCTGGGTCTGTACACCTGCTGTGCCCATTATGAGGGGTTCCCACCATCCCTATGCTGAGTTCCCGGGTCTGTACACCAGCTGTGCCCATTATGAGGGGTTCCCACCATTCCTGTGCTGAGTTCCCGGGTCTGTACACCCGCTGTGCCCATTATGAAGGGTTCCCACCAACCCTGTGCTGAGTTCCCGGGTCTGTAGACCCGCTGTGCCCATTATGAGGGGTTCCCACCACCCCTGTGCTGAGTTACCGGGTCTGTACACCCGCTGTGCCCATTATGAGGGGTTCCCACCACCCCTGTGCTGAGTTCCCGGGTCTGTACACCCGCTGTGCCCATTATGAGGGGTTCCCACCATCCCTGTGCTGAGTTCCCAGGTCTGTACACCTGCTGTGCCCATTATAAGGGGTTCCCACCACCCCTGTGCTGAGTTCCTAGGTCTGTACACCCGCTGTGCCCATTATGAAGGGTTCCCACCATTCCTGTGCTGAGTTCCCGGGTCTGTACACCCGCTGTGCCCATTATGAAGGGTTCCCACCATCCCTGAGCTGAGTTCCCGGGTCTGTAGACCCGCTGTGCCCATTATGAGGGGTTCCCACCACCCCTGTGCTGAGTTACCGGGTCTGTACACCCGCTGTGCCCATTATGAGGGGTTCCCACCACCCCTGTGCTGAGTTCCCGGGTCTGTACACCTGCTGTGCCCATTATGAGGGGTTCCCATCCATCCCTGTGCTGAGTTCCCGGGTCTGTACACCCGCTGTGCCCATTATGAGGGGTTCCCACCATCCCTGTGCTGAGTTCCCAGGTCTGTACACCTGCTGTGCCCATTATGAGGGGTTCCCACCATCCCTGTGCTGAGTTCCCGGGTCTGTACACCCGCTGTGCCCATTATGAGGGGTTCCCACCATCCCTGTGCTGAGTTCCCAGGTCTGTACACCCGCTTTGCCCCATTATGAGGGGTTCCCACCATCCCTGTGCTGAGTTCCCGGGTCTGTACACCTCATAAACTATACAGTATATTATCCTAGGATTGGAATGATCACGTATTGTAAGGTCTGGGTTCTCCGGAGCGTACTATAAAACGGTTGGCTATCACATGATCACATTACTGTCTGCAGCAGACAATGGGAAGGTAAAACGCGTTGAGCGGGATATTGGCCACCCACAGAGGGACAAATGATCAGTTTATACAGAGAGGGGGAAAGAGCAGAAAAACAAGAATATCTGGAGTCGTTTGTCAGCGTCATTCGCTCCACGCAACATGAAATAAAACAAAAGGGGACGGCAGGATATGGCGGTCAGCACGGCGGCCTCGCCTGCGCACACCTTAGCAACCGATACATCCTCCTCTCCAAGCGTCCCACCGAGCTTCTAATATAATGCCAACATCGTCTGTGGTACGGTACAAAGCCAGACTCGAAAAAAAGGAGTAGGGGGGGCTTGTGCTCTGCTGCGCCATTACTGGGACTCGCTCACACCATCAGGTTGAGGTAATGTGCAGTAAGACACGTGCGTCGTGGCGTCACGGTGCGTCGGCGCACTGCCCTGACATTCATTTTGACAGGTAAAAAAAGTTCAAAATGAATAGCCAAGCCCAAATGTTTGAAGCCTCATCCCAAGACCCTCTGTGGAGTCTAGGGGTAGAGCGGGGGGGTCTCTAAACCAGGGGGTCTCAAACTGGCGGCCCTTCAGCTGTTGTGAAACTACAATTCCCAAGAGGCATTGTAAGGCTGACAGTTACAAGTGTGACTCCCGCAGGCAGAGGCATGATGGGACTTGTAGTTTTGCCACAGCCTGGAGGACGGCCAATTTGAGACCTCTGCTCTAAACAAAGGGCTAGTTTACCGTCCTTCACACTTTGGGGGGGCGACTGGGGCCAGAGGTAGAAGAAAATGTCTTGGCGTCAGTGGGATTAAAACAATGCTCTATTATTGGCATTAGGGGGGTGTAGTAGTGCCCCAATAATTGGCTTTAATGGCAGGAATAGTGCCCCATTGTTGGTGTCATTGGGAGGAATAGTGCCCATCATTATCAGTGGGAGGAATAGTGCCCCATCATTGGTGTCAGTGGGAGGAATAGTGCCCCATCATTGGTATCAGTGGGAGGAATAGTGCCCCATCATTGGTGTTAGTGGGAGGAATAGTGTCCCATCATTGGTATCAGTGGGAGGAATAGTGTCCCATCATTAGTGTCAGAGGGAGGAATAGTACTCCATCATTAGTGTCAGAGGGAGGAATAGTACCCCATCATTAGAGTCAGAGGGACGAATAGTACTCCATTATTGGTATCAGTTGGAGGAATAGTGCCCCATCATTGCTGTCAGTGAAAGAAATAGTGCCCCATCATTGGCATCGATGGCAGGAATAGTGCCCCATTGTTGGTGTCAGTGGGAGGAATAGTGCCCATCATTGGTATTAGTGGAAGGAATAGTGCCCCATCATTGGAATCAGTGGGAGGAATAGTGTTCCATTATTAGAGTCAGAGGGAGGAATAGTGCCCAATCATTGGTATCAATGGGAGGGATAATGTCCAATCATTGATGTGAGTGGGAGGAATAGTGCCCCATTGTTTGTATCAATGGGAGAAATAGTTCCCCATCATTGATATCAGTGGAAGGAATGATACCAATGATGGGGCACTATTCCTCCCACTGATACCAATGATGGGGCATTGTTTACTCCCATTGTTGCCGGGGCATTTCCCACTCACACTGTGTAAAGGACAATCAACTGGCTCTTTGCTTGTACATTCTGGAGCCCCCTCCTATAGGACATAATGGTAAAAAGGGGGCATTGGCCCACCAATATTACAGTTGGCGAACGGTCAGCATATCGATCATTTTCTGCGATTAATGACTTTTACCGGTCGCAGTCATTATACTGACACAGGCCTTGCAGCTTTTTGCCCATGACAGGGTTAACCTCCCCCCCCCCCACCTGCCCCCCCCCCCTCCATCCCGGATCGACTTTGTATACAGTGATGCAAATCGTCCAGAATTTGCCTAATCTACCAGACTTTGCCGAGTCCCTCCGTGGGCCTGCGGCGGGCGGCGGGCGGCATCTGCGCAGGGAGTGCAGCTGTGCGGAGGGAGTGCAGGTGTTGCTGAGCGCTCCTCTCCCTGGAAGGCCCTGTGTGTTGTGTTTGTACATGTGGGTTCCCCCCCCCCCCCCGGGCCTGTCAGGGAGCGGCGACGTCACCCTCACTGGCTGGCTGCCCAAAGTCACGACTTTCTCTAATGAAGGGAAGGGATATCCCCGCCACGCTTCCTCTTTCTCTCTCTCTTTGGGGTTTGTGTTCTTGGTAGGCAGCCAGAACGGCTGTGGGGAAGCGGCATGCAAACAAGGGATTGACAGAAGATTAGCACCGTGCAGGCAAGGCGCACCACCTGCGTGACACCACCGACGGGCCTGCCGCCTCCTGTCACCTCGGGGATCCTGTGTCACTGAAGCAGGCCCCCCCACGCCGGCTCCCACATTTGTTTTCTATTTGCAAATTGCTGATTGCCCCGGGTTAAAATCAGCTGTCCTGGGAAAGTCGCCCCCCCCCCCCCACGTGCGCTCCTGGTCCCGAGCAGCTGCACCTGTATAATCCCATTTAAAAAAATAAAGAAACTGCCTTGAAAAAGTATTTATACCCTATTGGGAATTATTTTTTTCCCCTCTCTAGATGTGCAAAGCTGGTAGAGATATTCCCCCGAAAAAAGAGTGTCAGAATGGCCCAGTCACAGTCCAGACCTAAATCCCATTGATAATCTGTAAGCAAAACGCTATGTGTGGTGGAAAACTAAAACTGCACATCACCCTGGAACACACCATCCCCACCGTGAAACATGGTGGTGGCAGCTTCGTGTGGTGGGGATGCTTTTCTTCAGCAGGGACAGGGAAGCTGGTCAGGGTTGATGGGAAGATGGATGGAGACAAATACAGGACAATCTTAGAAGAAATCCTATTAGAGTCTGCAAAAGATTTGAGACTGGGGGGGGGGGGGGGGGGTTCACCTTCCAGCAGGACAACGACCCTAAAGTACAGCCAGAGCTACAATGGAATGGTTTAGATCAAAGCATATCCATGTGTTAGAATGGCCCAGTCACAGTCCAGACCTAAATCCCATTGAGAATCTGTGGCGGGACTTGAAAATTGCTGATCACAGACTCTTTCCATCCAATCTGACAGAACTTGAGATATTTTACAAAGAAGAAGAATGGGGAGAAATGTCCCTCTCTAGATGTGCAAAGCTGGTAGAGACACCCCCAAAAAGACTTGCAGAGAAAGGAGGTTCTACAAAGTATTGACTATGGGGGGCGCCATACAAATGCCCCTCCGCATACATCACAATGGTCGGTGGATTCGGCCTCTTGGCGCTCTATTAAAACCTGCGCTGTAAGTGGCGTGAAGTAATGGATTCGCTTAGCACAAAAAATAGCCGATTAACTGCTTGCCGATCGCCGGACGCGCAGATATACGTCGGCTGCATGGCACGGACAGGCGAAAAGACGTATATATATACGTCCGCTTTAAGAAGCAGCATTTTGGACGCGCGCGCCCGGCGCCATCTCCGTGACTCCAACCGCGGGTCCCGTGGACTCGATGTCCGCGGACGTACCTGCGATCGTGTCACAGTGAGGAAGAACGGGGAACTGCTGATGTAAACAAGGCATTTCCCTAGTCTTCCTAGTGACAGGACACTGATCACTGCTCCCTGTAATCGAGAGCAGTGATCAGTGACGTGTCACACACAGCCCACCCCCCCTACAGTTAGAATCACTCTCTAGGACACAGTTAACCCCTTCCTAGTGGTTAACCCCTTCACTGCCAGCGTCATTTACACAGTAATCAGTGCATTTTTTTTTTAGCACTGATCGCTGTATAAATGACAATGGTCCCAAAAATGTGTCAAAAGTGTCCGCCGCAATGTCGCAGTCACGATAAAAATCGCAGATCGTCGCCATTACTAGTAAAAAAAATAATATATATATATAATAAAAATGCCATAAAACTATCCCCTATTTTGTAAACGCTATAACTTTTGCGCAAACCAATCAATAAACGCTTATTGCGATATTTTTTACCAAGAAGAATACGTATCTAAGGAAAATATATTTATATATTTTTGGGGTTATTTATTACAGCAAAAAAGTAAAAAATATTGCTTTTTTTTTTTCAAAATTGTCGCTCTATTTTTGTTTATAGCGCAAAAAAAAAATCAAATACCACCAAAAGAAAGCTCTACTTGTGGGGGAAAAAAGGACGCCAATTTTGTTTGGGAGTCACGCCACGGGACCTCGCAATTGTCAGTTAAAGCGACGCAGTGCCGAATTGGCCCGGTCCTTGGCCAGCCAAATGGCCCGGGGCTGAAGTGGTAAACATGTCAGGAACATTTCCGGGATCCTTCCCGAGCGAGGAACTCAATAGGCGAAATTCGCGGAGCAGGAGCTTTATTTTTTTTAAAAAAAATTTAAGTGACGGTTATTTTTCGGTCCAATCACAGTTAGAGGTTACAGTCTGAAATAAAGATCAGACGTTAACGATAGATGAACATTTGTAGCTTCTTTTTTTCTTTTTACAAGTTTGGTTGACCCCCCCCCCCCGACTAATGTCCGATCCGTTTGTTCTTTCCTACTACCTTCCTCATCCCTGGACCACGGGCGATGAAGGTTGTAGGAAAGAACGATCGGATCGGACGCCATTCGTCGGGGGGTCAACCAAACTTGAAAAAAAAAAAAATAAGCTACAAGTTCATCTATCCTTATCCTGATCTTTATTACAGTTACTGAAACCTCTAACTGTGATTGGACCGAAAAATAACTGTCACTTTAAAAAAAAAAATAGCTACAAAAGCGATTAATGTGACCGCATCGGAGTCATTACCAACAGACAACTTACTTATTGTCACAGTACCGGATTGATCCTCATCTGTGGTAATCAATTCACGCGCCCTGGGCGTGTCGTGCCCCCCCCCCCCGTGTCAGGACCGCCAGAGCCGCATTTAATAATATCCCAACAGCTGTATCATGTGCTCAGCTGCGGGGGGAGGGGAGGTATGAATACTTTTGCAAGGGGCTTCAGCTTATAGAGCGCAGGAATCATGCCCGATATTGTAGGGGGGGGGGTCAATCTTTCTGTACCCAAGAAAGTGATGCGGAAGCGGCGCCGCGGCGCGTGAAAAAATCCTTGCACCGCGCCGGTTATGCGTCTTGGCCACGCTTTAATTTGACGCTATTAAAAAGTTAAAAAAGAGGAGGCGGGGGGGGTGCTTTAATAAGGCAAGGAGCGTGCAGAAAAAAAAAAGAACTGCGGTGTATCCTGTCCATCGAGATTCCTCTGATAATAACAGCTGTCATTAGAGGAGATGGGAGTTACGAAATGCCTTTCACAGAAAAATGTATTAACGGAAATTAACGCAACCCGCCACGTGGGCTTTACCCCGCCCAACCCCCCACCCAACCCCCCTCCGCCAACTTCACTTATTAGGAGTTACTAAAAATTAAGTTACCGTAAATACTTGAATATAAGCCGAGGCACCTCATTTTACCACAAAAAAATGGGAAAGCGTATTGACTCGAGTATAAGCCTAGGGTGCCCATGTGCATGCCTCACTGTGTCCATGCCTCACTGTGCCCATGTGCATGCCTCACTGTGCCCATGTGCATGCCTCACTGTGTCTATGTGCATGCCTCACTGTGTCCATGTGCATGCCTCACTGTGTCCATGTGCATGCCTCACTGTGCCCATGTGCATGCCTCACTGTGCCCATGTGCATGCCTCACTGTGTCCATGTGCATGCCTCACTGTGTCCATGTGCATGCCTCACTGTGTCCATGTGCATACCTCACTGTGCCCATGCCTCAGTGTGCCCATGCCTCACTGTGCCCATGTGCATGCCTCACTTTGTCCATGTGCATGCCTCACGGTGCCCATGCCTCAGTGTGCCCATGCCTCACTGTGCCCATGTGCATGCCTCACTGTGTCCATGTGCATGCCTCACTGTGTCCATGTGCATACCTCACTGTGCCCATGTGCCCATGCCTCACTTTGTCCATGTGCATGCCTCACTGTGTCCATGTGCCCATGCCTCACTTTGTCCATGTGCATGCCTCACTGTGCCCATGCCTCACTGTGTCCATGTGCATACCTCACTGTGCCCATGCCTTACTGTGCCCATGTGCATGCCTCACTGTGTCCATGTGCATGCCTCACTGTGCCCATGTGCATGCCTCACTGTGTCCATGTGCATACCTCACTGTGCCCATGCCTCAGTGTGCCCATGCCTCACTGTGCCCATGTGCATGCCTCACTGTGCCCATGTGCATGCCTCACTGTGTCCATGCCTCACTGTGCCCATGCCTCACTGTGCCCATGACTAGACTGATGTTTAACATGGGAGTCTATGGACACTTGTAGAGGAGAAATGGGGCTACATGTGTGCCAAGTTCTGGGTCCAGGAGACCTACGACTGACCGGTACCGGGTCCCCAATGTCACCGTAGAAATTACCGTTTAACATGGGAGTCTATGGAAGGGGTGCCCGGTTTTGAAAAATTGGTGCTCCCCGGTCGTAGGTCCCCCAGACAACAAACTTTGCACACTTGTAGAGGAGAAATGGGGCTACATGTGTGGCAAGTTCCGAGTTAAGGGGGATCTACGCCCTTCCGGTACTGGATTCCCAAAATCACTGGAAAAATTACTGTTTAACATGGGAGTCTATTGAAAAATAGGTGCTCCCTGGGCCGTAGGTCCCCCGGACAAATGTGACTGGCAGGGAAGGTATGGGGTGAAACGAATCCAATGTGGTCCTGGAATGGATCTTCTGTGGTCACGTGACTGGTGAGGAATGAATGGCATGGAATGAATCCCCTGTGGTCATGTGACTGGCGGGGAAGGTATGGGGTGAAATATTTTTTAATTTCATTCCACCCCCTCCAGTAACATGACCACAGGGGATCCATTCCACCCCATAGCTTCCCCGCCAGTCACATGACCACAGGGGATCCATTCCACCCCATAGCTTCCCCGCCAGTCACATGACCACAGGGGATCCATTCCACCCCATAGCTTCCCCGCCAGTCACGTGACCACAGGGGTTCCATTCCACCCCATAGCTTCCCCACCAGTCACGTGACCACAGGGGATCCATTCTACCCCATAGCTTCCCCATCAGTCACGTGACCACAGGGGTCCATTCCACCCCATAGCTTCACCGCCAGTCACGTGACCACAGGGGTCCATTCCACCCCATAGCTTCCCCACCAGTCATGTGACCACAGGGGATCCATTCAACCCCATAGCTTCCCCGCCAGTCACGTGACCACAGGGGATCCATTCCACCCCATAGCTTCCCCGCCAGTCACGTGACCACAGGGGATCCATTCCACCCCATAGCTTCCCCGCCAGTCACGTGACCACAGGGAATAGCCGTGTGGTCATGTCCACTGGAGGGGGTGGAATGAAATAATAAAATAAAAATAATAAGGCCAGGATGGTGGTATGGGACCACCTGGGGGATGGTGGAAGGGGACCTCTAAATGCTGAGGAGAACCCTTTGGGAGGACCCCGTCCTTCAGAAAAGTTTGGGTGACTTTGCTTCATCTCTGCCTACAATCAGACAGTCTATGAGGCCCCCGACTTTCCAGGCCATCCAATATCGTTCCAGTTATCTGGCATGAAAAGTTTTCTAGCGTCGGCGTGTTTGTGGTCCTTTCAAGACGGCCCCCATACTCCCAGACGCCGTCCATAGATTGTCCACCAGTGGCCCCCAAGCACCGCACAGTGCAACCGGCCCTCACAATTTTCTATCACAGTGTTCATTTTTCCTAATTCTTACATAATTGGAACATGTGTTGCTATGTTTTCTGATTAGCTGTGCTTTCCGATGGGATCGATTGGATTATTGATTAGGTGAGGAGTAAAATTCCTTGCCCTTTTCAATCAAATTGTAACCTGCATAATGAACTGGCTTCAGGCTAGCTTCGCAAGCGTGCATTGCAGAAACGCAGGCAAAATGGCGTGCTTTGCCGCAAATGCGCAAAAACCTCAGCACCCTTTTTCAGAGGCACCACAGTGCCAGTATTTCTTAGGAACACCCCACATAAATCTGCGAAAGTGCACGTCTTCGCGCTTGCCGAAGCGCATGGCGCTACCCCATCTCCATGCATTTCAATGCATTTTTTAGCGTTTCTTGTGCCTAGGGCAGCTTATTGAAATGGATAGGCTTCCCTACGAGCAAAGCCGCGGAAACGCACAGAACCATACGTGATAAACGCACAGCATCTCAGTACAGTACAGTGTGAATAGAGCCCAGTGGCGGCTGGTGCTCAATATTCCTGGGGGGTGGGGGCGGCCTGTGGATCTGCCAAGCTCACTGCGGGTGACTGCAGGAGGTCCGCCCAGGGTGGGGGACACCTCGGCCACGTCGAAAACGCGGGACTGCCGGGGGCGCCGTCCCCCGGGCGGACGGGAGGGGGTCGAGGCGCCCGGACGGCCCGCGTCCTCCGGGGCAGGGGCCTAGGCGCGCTCTCCCCTCCCCGCCGGGGTGCTCTGGGCATCATCGGTCCGTGGCGTGAGGCTCCTGTGGAAGTGGCCCTCTGAAATCGCCTCCTCACATATATCCGCAGCAACCTCTCCCGACCCTAGGCCGATCCGGAAATGGGACCAGGGAGATAGCGGGGATTGCCGGGATTTGAGTCCAGGCCCGGTTGATCGCTGTTTAACCCCCCCTGTCGCTCGATCGCCTCTTCGCTCACGGGTCGCCCGCCAGACCCGCACTTACCCCATCCAAGTCGTGGCTTTGGCGGCTTACCCCTTGCCTCTACTTCCAAGTCCCGGTGGTCGCTTCTTCTCCCGACCAATCAGGACTTAGGACCTCTTGGGCAATCAGGTCTTATAACTTGCTTCCTGATTGGCCAGGAGGAGAAACAGAAAGACATCAGCGAATATTAAGTCGATAATGTCCCACAACTGGGTGGGCTTTGTCGCGGACGGCTTGAGCGGCTTTCCCCCCATGCTTCTCCTACCAGCCAATCCGGTCGCTTCTCCTCTTGACCAATCGGGTCTTAAGACCTGCTTCCTGATTGGCCGGGAGGACAATCAGGAAGACAATAGCAAATATATATTCGCTAATGCCAAACAAGTGGGTGGGCTCAGGGCGCAGTGCTCTGCGCCCCGAGAAAACCCATTTTGAAGCCAATTAGAGCCTCAGGCTCTAATCACATGCTTTAAAAAAAAATGCGTCCGGTGCCCTGTATAGAGATTAGGGGCCAGGCGCATTGATTAGTGGGGCCCCATATGAGTGGCGCCACTGATAAAGCACTGCACCCCGAGCACAGAGCCTCAGGCTTTAATCACATGGTCCAAAAAAACAAAACAAAAGAAAAAAACATTAAAATCCATGCGTCCGGCGCCCCACGTGGAGATTAGGGGCCGAGCACATGGATTAGGGGGGCGGTTCCCTTGTACCCCGTATGAGCGGCCGCCACTGACAGAGACTTAATCGTAGCAAAGGTTTGTGATATCATTCAGGCCAACATAGGTGTGCGCAGTCTATTGCATTAGGGTGTGCACCCTAAAGCTCAAACACACACTACTGATCACTCACAGTGTTCATTCAGAAAGGGAAGGGGATGGTCAATTACATATTTACCGGCCCCTTCCTCCACTCATCCGAAAAAATCCTTGCAGCAACAGCTGGCGGGATAGGATGGAAGCTGGGGGAAGGAGGGAGCCAGGGAAGTAGGGGGGGATATGTGCTGTAAAGGGTGATTAGGGTGTGCCTCAGAACACCCGGCACCTAGGGTGACCACATTTTCAAACTACCATTCAGGGACACCCCCCTTCCCAAAAATCAGCTTGTGCTGTAACGAATCACAGCACAGTGATTGGACACAAGAGGCGGGATTTATGATTTCTCCAACCACAAGCAGGGGGCGGGGTTTGTGCTCCTCCAGGCATTCCCGGACAAGTACTGTCAGTGAGTAAAGCGGTGATGTGGCGGCCTTTTTTGGGGGCATCAGACTGGCCGGGGGGGGGGGGGGGGTGGCTGTGTCAGTTTCATTCCAGGGCACTCTATTGTCCTGGCATAAAGGTCCCTGGGACATACCTGCAAAATGGGCAATCCGGGACATGTGGTCACCCTACTGGCACACCCTGTGCGCACACGCCCATGCAAGCCAATGATACTATTCTTTAATCGAGTTGTACTTTTAGGCTGGGTTCACACTGCCAGACATCGCACGTGATTCCGACCACATTGCCGCGCACATCACATGCGATGTCTGTGCGTTGCAAATTCAGCCATACAGTTCTTATAGCTGAATTCGCATTGCATTCGGACCAAAACCGCGCAGGATCCTTTTCTTCGATGGAATCGGATCGCATTGGGTCGCAACTGGATTCTGTTCCGATTCCACAGTGCGCACTGCGATCTGCGAAACTGATTTGGGAGGGGGGGGGGGGTCATTAACTTTCTATTGACACGGTTCGCAGTGTAAACTGCCTGTGAGTCAGATGCGATGCGGGAGCCGGCTCAGGACATCGCTGTGGTTCTGGCATCGCATCGGTGTGAACCCAGCCTTAAAGGTCCATTGACGACACTACGTTACATTGCTTTGCGGCCCCACGCACTAAGGCAACCTACAAGCGTTGCGGCGCATCGCAATGTTCGCCAATGTGCTACAGTGCTTTGCGCTACACATTTTCAGGACATTCTTGTGCATTGGCTGTCCATTATTTTCAATGCGACCCACATTAATGCCTGACGTAACGCACCGCAAAAAAAAAAAAAGTGCCGTAAAAAGTTACATAAAAAAAAAACAAAGGGCTAGCTGATCGTAAGCAATAAGTCAGCTGTTGTACCCCGTCGCCGAAGCGTAGAGGGGCTGTCCGGAGGGCCGACGGGCGGCTCGTATACAGGAAGGGCCCCTTTGCCTATATACAGTGAGTGTTTATTTCCATATTCAAGCAGCAGCTGTATGATGGGGGGGGGTGATTCATGTCCTAATCACACCGGTGATGATTCATCCTGCTTCTGATTGGCTGGGGCTCGGAAACGCTCACTTTAAGCTTTCGCTATATTATGGGCTGCTGTGGGTGGGAAAGGGTTAAGCAGTAAGAATGGCAGTGGGGAGGGGGTAGCGTGACATCTAATTTAATAGGCAGTGCGTGTAGGGGGGGGGGGGGGGGAGAATGTTGCTCATCTGGTTTCTGTGTTTAATAGCCTTGTCCTTTATGCTAAGAGGGGGAATTATTTATGGCTGAACTGATACTTGTCAGCTACCAGTTAAATTCTTCACATTACACCACACAGTGTGGAAGGGGGGGGGGCGGATGGACCCGGTGGGATCTTTATAGGGGCTGCCGAGACAGAATAAGTGACTCTGTGTCTGATTGTATCAAACTGCTACTTGTCCTATGGAGGAAACCTATTTTCCTGGAGAAGGACGGGACCCCGCAAGGGCTTGGGGTCCCATCCCCACCCTCCCCCGCCCCTGTAGAATCTAATATATTTATAGACGTATCATTATACATTATCTATAACTCTATTTATAAACATCACATGGTCGCGTGTTGGCCATCCCAGGCGTTGGTGAGGTCTCAAATGTCAAGAGCCACAGGGATGGGGGGGGGGGGCACAAATATGAATGAATTGGGACTGGAACATTTAGAACTACTGAAGGTAATAAGGTTAGGCTGATGTTTTAGAACTTGGTGGTTACTGAGAAGTTGAGCCAACCAAGGCCAAAGCCTTTTTAACCATAATTAAAAAAAATGGGGTTGTTTTTCAAGGACCAACTTGAGAAAGGCTCACCAGATTAGGGGGGCCACCACCAAACCTCATGGAGGTCCTGGATTCTGGAAGGACATCCCATTATGCCTTACATTTGCCATGGCAGGTCCAGTAGATAATCCAGAACTTCATTATCATAATAGGACTGTCTGTTGGCCATCCATGTTGTTCCCAGGCGTTGGTGAGGTCTCAAATGCCAAGAGCTACAGGGATGGGGGGGGGGACCACAAATATGAATGAACTGGGACTGGAACATTTAGAACTAATGAAGGTAATAAGGTTAGGCTGGTGTTATAGACCTTGGTGGTTACTGAGAAGTTGAGCCAACCAAGGCCAAAGACTTTTTAACCATAATAAAAAAAATGGGCTTGTTTTTCAAGGCCCACCTTGAGAAAGACTCACCAGACTAGGGAGACCACCACCAAAACCCACCGAGGTCTTGGATTCTGGAAGGACATCCCATTATGCCTTACATTTGACCCATAGTTTGCCAAGGCAGACCCAGTAGATAATCCAGAACATCATTATCATGATAGGACTGCCTGTTGGCCATCCATGTTGTTCCCAGGCGTTGGTGAGGTCTCAAATGCCAAGAGCCACAGGGATGGGGGGGGACCACAAATATGAATGATCTGGGACTGGAACATTTAGAACTAATGAAGGTAATAAGGTTAGGCTGGTGTTATAGACCTTGGTGGTTACTGAGAAGTTGAGCCAACCAAGGCCAAAGACTTTTTAACCATAATTTTAAAAATGGGGTTGTTTTTCAAGGCCCAACCTGAGAAAGGCTCACCAGATTAGGGGGGCCACCACCAAACCTCACAGAGGTCCTGGATTCTGGAGAGACAACACATTATGCCCCACATTTGCCCCATAGTTTGCCACGGCAGGCCCAGTAGATAATCCAGAACATCATTATCATAATAGGACTGCCTGTTGGCCATCCATTTTGTTCCCAAACGTTGGTGAGGTCTCAAATGTCAAGAGCCACAGGGATGGGGGGGGGGGGGGGGGGGACCACATATCAATGAAATGGGACTGGAACATTTAGAACTAATGAAGGTAATAAGGTTACACTGGTGTTATAGATCTTGGTGGTTACTGGGATGTTGAGCCAACCAAGGCCAAAGACTTTTTAACTTTCTGGGATGACCATTCCGTCGTCCCAGAAGGAAGCCTCTTCTAAAGATGATGCACAAGAAAGCCCACAAGACAAGCAGATTAAGGACATGGATTACTGGAATCGTGTCCTGTGGTCTGATGAGACCAAGATAAAGGTCAGGTGTCAGGCGTGTGTGGCGGCAACCAGGTGAGGAGGACAAAGACAAGTGTGTCTTCCCTACAGTCAGGCATGGTGGTGGGGGTGTCATGGTCTGGGGCTGCATGAGTGCTGCTGGCACTGGGGGGCTACAGATCATTGAGGGAACCATGAATGCCAACATGTACTGTGACATACTGAAGCAGAGCATGATCCCCTCCCTTCAGAGACTGGACCGCAGGGCATTATTCCAACATGATAACGACCCCAAACACACTCCAAGACCACCACTGCCTTGCTAAAGAAGCTGAGGGTAAAGGTGATGGACTGGCCAAGCATGTTTTCAGACCTAAACCCTATTGATCATCTGTGGGACATTCTCAAACAGAAGGTGGAGGAGCGCAAAGTCTCCAACATCCACTACCTCTGTGATGTCATCATGGAGGAGGGGATGAGGACTCCGGTGGCAACCTGTGAAGCTCTGGTGACCTCCATGCCCAAGAGGGTTAAGGCAGTGCTGGAAAATAATGGCGGCCACACAAAATATTGACACTTTGGCCCAGATTCACAGAGCAATTACGCCTGTCTAACTGGTGTTAGACAGGAGTAATTTCAAATTTCGCGCGCCGTATCACTAGTTTGAATCCTCAAACCATGATACGGCGGCTTCGGGCTTCGATCCGAGAGGCTTACGTCTTCGTAAGCCTTCGGATCTACGCTGCGATATTTTTGCGGCCGCTGGGAGGAGTTTGCGTCGTTTTGATGCGTCGGGATATGCAAATGAGTTTTTACGGCGATCCACGAAGATACGAGCGGTCTTCGCAATCGCTTACGTCTATTTTTTTTTACGTACTGTTAGACAGCTTTTTGCTGGTCTAACGGTGCGTAGCCCATTTAAGTATGGCCGTCGTTCCCGCGTCGAATTTAATTTTTTTTTTTTTTTTTACGTAAGTCGTTCGGGGAATAGAAATGTCCGTAAACGCGCTACTCAAACAACGTGACGTAACAACGTGATTTCGCGCAATGCACGGCGGGAAATTTGCGAACGGAGCATGCGCACGATCGCCGCGGGAACGCGCCTATTTTAAATGATTCACGCCCCCTACTCGCGTAGATGGATTGCGACGGGAGAAATACACTACGCCGCCGTCGTTTACTGGACAAAATCTACCTGGATTCCACGTAGAGCAAGGTAAAAAACGGCGGCGTAGTGTATTTCTGATACTCTACGATAGTCCAATTCTCTCTGAATCTGGCCCTTTGGGCCCAATTTGGACATTTTCACTTAGGGGTGTACCCACTTTTGTTGACATTAATTGGCTGTGTGTTGAGTTATTTTGAGGGGGACAGCAAATTTACACTGTTATACAAGCTGTACACTCACTACACAACATTGTAGCAAAGTGTCATTTCTTCAGTGTTGTCACATGGAAAGAAGAAAATAGTTACAAAAATGTGAGGGGTGTACTTACTTTTGTGAGATACTGTGTGTGTATGTAGATATATATATATATTCTATATATATCTATATATATCTATATATCTATATACATACATACACAGAGTGTATATATCGACACACATGCTTTAATCCTATTTCCGTACGGTATACGCGGTCACATGCCGAGCGCCCATTCCGCCCCCCATGCAGCACTCAGACCAGGAGATTCCGGAATATCGCACAGCCGGACCCGGAAAAGCGGTGGAAGCCTGAAAATGCGCGTACATTAAAAATACATGAGCATGCATAATTAATATAAATTTATATAACATTCATCCATTTACACAAACAGTCGTTTCTAGGAGTAATCATCGGTGTGCTACAAGTGCGAGAGGCCGGGGGGGGGGGGAGGGGGGGGGGGGGATAAACAGGTTGGGGGGGGTGGGCTTAAGGCTGCATTCACATGCGATCGCGAGCAGAATCGCCGCACTTCCACCCTGCGATTTCAAACGGTTGCAAAACACGGGGCTTCTAATGGCTCCACCGAAAACGCTGCGATTGTTGCTCTGTTAATCGCGCTGCAATCGCGGCAAATTGCAACACGCGGCGCTCGTGTTTTTTTTTGAGCGACGAGCATCACGCATTGCGATTGCAGCGTGACTTACTGCTTGACAATCACAGCAAAATCGCGGCACGACTGGAATCCCATTAGAAGCAGTGGCATATCGTGGGGGAGGGGGCCGTCGCACCAGGGCGCAACATTGGAGGGGCGCGAAATCCTGAACCGTTTGTGTCACTTATTAAGGTCCGTTCAATTTGATTTGTATCACGAGCCGGCCGCCATGTTTTGCCAGCTGGCGCCCTGTGATTGTGACGTGCGTCCTGCGTTTTGAAGCCATTTGAAATCGCGGGGGCGATTCCGCCCGTGATCACGTGTGAACGCAACCTTAACGTCCACACGTCGCACCTATGCGTCATTAGGCGGCCGATGTTTCCGTGCTGAGAGCGCACTCGCTGTGTGCTCCCGGTATAAAGATTGAGCTGTCATACGCTGCGCTCGGTATAGAACGGTAGCGTTGGGATCGGCTTCCAATCATGTGACCACTGTCGTACTGATCACATGATCGCTGATCCTTCCTGCCCTCCCCCCCAGGCATTTAGAACTGTTTAAAGGGGCGATGAGGTGGGCAGAAAGGGGCTAGTCATAATAATTGTAGTAGCAATAATGGAAACTTCACAGATTAGCGTTCCTGCACATTTTCCATAATGGGCACCCCTCCCTATCCCGGGCCCCATAGCTGCCGCATGGGCTACAATGGGTATTGTTAAGGCACTGACATGAACCAATCAGGCCCCCAGCAGTAGCGGCTGGTGCTGAATAATTTAGGGGAGGGGGCAAACAAGACACCCATTGCCATGCCCCCCCCCTCCCCGGTTGGTCCGTCGCTTACCCGTCCGTCCCCCCACCAGCCCTTCACTTGCCCCATCTAGCAGCTTCGGCTCCTTCTTGCATCTCCTCCTCCTCGGCAGCGGCTTCCTCCTCGGCGGCTTCCCTCCTCCTTCCCTTGGAGGCCAATACAATCCCTTCTCCTCTCGACCAATCGGGCCTTAAGACCTGCTTCCTGATTGGCCGGGAGGAGAATCAGGAAGACTATAGCAATTAATAATTGGCAATTGGCACACAACTGGGTGGGCTCACACAACTGCTCCGCAGCTACTCGGCAGCTTCGTCCTCGGCGGCTTCCTCCTCCTTTCTTTGAAGGCCAATTCAATTGCTTCTCGAGGGAGGAGAATCAGGAAGACCCTAGCAAATAATAATTTGCAATTGTCACACAACTGGATGGGCTCAGGGCGCAGTGCTCTGTGCCCCGTGCCCACCCTTTTTTTAAGCCAATTAGAGCCTTAAGCTTTAATCATGTGCTTAAAAAAATAAAAAAAACATTGAAATCCATGTGTCCGGCGCCCCGCATGTAGATTAGGGGGCCGGACGCATGGATTAGGTACACCCCTAATGGACTGGCCGCCAATGCCCCCCTAGCACAGACAATAGCGCATCCCTATCTAATATCACGTTCCTGTACCCCCTCAAGACCCCGCCCACAGTGCTGCTTCATGTTAGTAATCTGCCTCTATATTCGATGCTCGGCGCCGTGTAACATCTCAGCGATTTATATAGGAGGACAGGACTAAGTATTTTCATCAGCGGACTCGGCACAGTGAAGGGGTTAAGCTACGTTGGTCAATCTGCTGTTACGAAACTGCCAGGTTCCTTTTTTGGGCGATTATCAATATTCTTGGTGTTCTTGCAAACGTGTTGGGTAATCCCAACTTTTGTGCAAAAAAAAACTTCTAGGAGCCGTAATGTGATGAAAGCCTTACAAAAAATTACAAGAGCGAGAAAAAAATATATATACGCTTTAATGAATTTCAATGCAAACCCCCCCCCCCCCCCAAAAAAAAAAAAACCACAATACATAACCCAATCATTTGGAAAAAATATAAAGTATGCTAATACAAGTAAATAAACAAGGCAGGCTTTAAAATTGGGCACGCCCGTTCACAGGGCACACGGTGTATATTTCCATAGGGGACACTTTAGATTTACACAGGGGGTCAGGTGTTAGAATTACTGCCCATGATCTGCCATTTGCGGCGATACCTCACATGTGTTGGGCGATCGCTGTTTGCGTGGATGCGTGCGGCATGGACGTGAGAGCACGGTGGGGGCGAGGGCACTTTCATTTTTTAAAGCTATTTATTTTTACACTGTCGCTTTAATTTATTTTAGAACATAATTATTTATTTTTATTTTTACACTGTTGTTTTATTTAACTTCTTATTTATTTATCTATTTTTACACTGTCTCTTTAATTTTTATATATTATTTATTTTTTATTTGTTCACTGTCGCTTTGTGTATTTATTTATATTTTTACACTGCCGCTTTAATTTATTTTAGAACATAATTATTTATTTTTAATTTTACACTGTTGTTTTATTTAATTTCTTATTTATTTATCTATCTGTTTATTTATTTTTACACTGTCTCTTTCATTTTTATATTATATTTATTTTTTATTTGTTCACTGTCGCTTTGTGTATTTATTTACATTTTTACACTGTCGCTTTAATTTATTTTAGAACATATGTATTTATTTTTACACTGTTGTTTTATTTAATTTCTTATTTATTTATCTATCTGTTTATTTATTTTTACGCTGTCTCTTTCATTTTTATATATTATTTATTTTTTATTTGTTCACTGTCGCTTTGTGTATTTATTTATATTTTTACACTGTCGCTTTAATTTATTTTAGAACATAATTATTTCTTTTTATTTTTACACTGTTGTTTTAACTTCTTATTTATCTATCTATTTATTTATTTTTACACTGTCTCTTTAATTTTTATATATTATTTCTTTTTTATTTGTTCATTGTCGCTTTGTGTATTTTTTTATATTTTTACACTGTCGCTTTAATTTATTTTAGAACATATTTATTTATTTTTATTTTTACACTCTCTCTTTAATTTTTATATATTATTTCTTTTTTATTTGTTCACTGTCGCTTTGTGTATTTATTTATATTTTTATACCGTCGCTTTAATTCATTTTAGAACATATGTATTTATTTTTATTTTTACACTGTTTTATTTAACTTCTTATTTATTTATCTATCTATTTATTTATTTTTACACTGTCTCTTTAATTTTTATAGATTATTTATTTTTTATTTGTTCATTGTCGCTTTGTGTATTTATTTATATTTTTACACTGTCGCTTTAATTTATTTTAGAACATATGTATTTTTATTTTTACACTGTTGTTTTATTTAATTTCTTATTTATTTTTCTATCGGTTTATTTATTTTTACACTGCCTCTTTATTTTATATATATATATTTTTTTTTAATTTGTTCACTGTCGCTTTGTGTATTTATTTATATTTTTACACTGTCGCTTTAATTTATTTTAGAACATATGTATTTATTTTTATTTTTACACTTTTGTTTTATTTAACTTCTTATTTATTTATCTATCTGTTTATTTATTTTTACACTGTCTCTTTAATTTTTATATATTATTTATTTTTTATTTGTTCACTGTCGCTATGTGTATTTATTTATATTTTTACACTGTCGCTTTAATTTATTTTAGAACATATGTATTTATTTTCATTTTTCCACTGTTGTTTTATTTAACTTCTTATTTATTTATCTATCTGTTTATTTATTTTTCCACTGTCTCTTTAATTTTTATATATTATTGTTTTTTTATTTGTTCACTGTCGCTTTGTGTATTTATTTATATTTTTACACTGTCTCTTTAATTTATTTTAGAACATATGTATATATTTTTATTTTTACACTGTTGTTTTATGTAATTTCTTATTTATTTATCTATCTGTTTATTTATTTTTACACTGTCTCTTTCATTTTTTTACATTTTTTTTTTTTTAATTTGTTCACTGTTGCTTTGTGTATTTATTTATATTTTTACATTGTCGTTTTGATTTATTTTTAAACCTATTTATTTATTTTTACACTCTTGTTTTATTTATTTTTTACCATTTTTTTTGCTGTCACAGGGAATGTAAACATCCCTTGTGACAGCAATAGGCATGTGACAGGTATTCTTTATGGAGAGATCTGGGGTCATAAGACCCCAGATCCCTCCTCTGCCCATAATTGCATTTAATCACAGCAAGATTGATGTGATCAGATGCTTTGCACCTTAAAAAATGCTGCCGTTTACGCCCGGTAAACTGGATATAGGTGATCGGTGCCTTGAATTTTTGTTCAGATTTCGACTCATCTATGGCCGGCTTAAAGTGAAGTTCCACCCAAAAATGGAACTTCCACTTTTTGGAACCCCCCCCCCTCCCCGGTGTCACATTTGGCACCTTTCAGGGGGGAGGAGGGAGCAGATACCTAATACAGGTATTTGCTCCTACTTCCTGGCATAGATCACCTCAGTGATCTACTCCACTTCCGGCGCCTACTCTGTATCCGCGCTGTCTTCTGGGAGACACACAGCTCCCAGAACACAGCGGGGACCTGTGAAGACGCGCAGCGCGACTCGCGCATGCGCAGTAGGGAACCGGGAAGTGAAGCCGCAACGCTTTATTTCCTGATTCCCTCGCCGAGGATTAGCAGCGGGGGCACCTGAGAGCCGAGCGATTGCTCAGCCTCGGCTGCCGACATCGCGGGCACCATCGACAGGTAAGTGTCCATATGTTAAAAGTTGTAGCTGCTGGCTTTTAATATTTTTTTTTTTTTTTAAGTGGAGCCTCCGCTTTAAGTAAAGTTATTCATTATTAAAGTGAAATATAAGCCTGCCTTCTCTCCTTCCTCTTTACTTTCGGTTATAATAATCTGCTACAGACAGCACTTCTGGGGCTTGCTATTCGTCAGCTTGGCTCACGCGGGGGGGACTTTTACAGAAGCGCAGCCACTTCAACAGTCCCTTACAAAGTCGCAAATCGCATGAGGAAGTTTGTTTTCTACATCTGATTACTCAACACAATGACTGGCTGAGTTTGTAAAGTAAAAGTGATTTCTACATTGTATCAAAACTTCTCAAGAACTCGGCAATTCTTGCAAATTTGACCCGTTACAATTTATGAATACAATGTAACGAAGTTTGGGACAGACAGAACCTTCCCCTTCCATTATTAGTGAAACAATAATTAAGTCTGCAATTACTAGAGGCCCCAACTGGTGAGAAGCCATTTTCGGCCCCTCACCCAGCTTCTCGACTCGCTGGCTGCATGGGAGAAGAGGTAAGAAGCCAGCACCCACAGCTTCTCACTTTAATGATGCAAGATGTAATTTTCGACAGCGCCCCCCCCCCCCCAACACTTCTCAACTCTAACGGCAGCCCCCTGATTCTAGGCTTTAATGTGACATGTCATTTTGCTTAGGGCCCCAGGGAGGTCAGGATCGGCACTGGGTTCAAGTTAATTTTAGTTTAGGATTAAGAGTTAGTGGTGGTTCACACTACCGCGACTTGGGATCCGACTTGTGTCGTTCCAAGACGCACGACATGAGAAACTCAATTAAAGTGAATGAGAGCCGTCTTAATGCAAACTACTGAAGTCGCTCTGACTTCAGAAAAGTTTCCTGTACTACTTCAAGGCGACTTCTAGGCAACTTGTACCCATTGATTTCAATGGAAGTCGCCTCCAAGGTCGGATCACCATCTTAACATCTGAAATGTAACATGTTGTAACATGTTACCCACAGGAACAGGAAGTGATAAGAAATGTAACATGTTACACACAGGAACAGGAAGAGATAAGAATGTAACATGTTACACACAGGAACAGGAAGTGATAAGAAATGTAACATGTTACACACAGGAACAGGAAGTGATAAGAATGTAACATGTTACACACAGGAACAGGAAGAGATAAGAAATGTAACATGTTACACACAGGAACAGGAAGAGATAAGAAATGTAAGATGTTACACACAGGAACAGGAAGTCATAAGAAATGTAACATGTTACACACAGGAACAGGAAGAGATAAGAATGTAACATGTTACACACAGAAACAGGAAGTGATAAGAAATGTAACATGTTACACACAGGAACAGGAAGTGATAAGAAATGTAACATGTTACACACAGGAACAGGAAGTCATAAGAAATGTAACATGTTACACACAGGAACAGGAAGAGATAAGAAATGTAACATGTTACACACAGGAAGAGGAAGTGATAACAAAATTAACATGTTACACACAAGAACAGGAATTCATAAGAAATGTAACATGTTACACACAAGAACAGGAAGTCATAAGAAATGTAACATGTTACACACAGGAACAGGAAGTCATAAGAAATGTAACATGTTACACCCAGGAACAGGAAGTCATAAGAAATGTAACATGTTACACCCAGGAACAGGAAGTCATAAGAAATGTTACATGTTACACACGGGAACATGAAGTGATAAGAAATGTAACATGTTACACACAGGAACAGGAATTCATAAGAAATGTAACATGTTACACCCAGGAACAGGAAGTCATAAGAAATGTAACATGTTACACCCAGGAACAGGAAGTCATAAGAAATGTTACATGTTACACACAGGAACAGGAAGTCATAAGAAATGTTTCATGTTACACACAGGAACAGGAAGTCATAAGAAATGTAACATGTTACACACAGGAACAGGAAGTCATAGGAAATGTAACATGTTACACACAGGAACAGGAAGAGAGGGGGAATTTCCAATCAGTTGTGTCTCCAGGACAGGAAGTGAAAGGAAAACTCTCTAGGGGGGGGACACAAAAAAAGTTCTCTACTCTAAAACCATAGAGAAAAGTTGTACTTTGGATAGATGTCGGAATGTATCTCAGCACACGGGGCGAGGGGCTGGGGGGAGGGGGGGGGGGCGTCCTGTGCTTCTCACCAAGCTGTCATTGTGAACAGCCTTTTGTCATTTTATCACGGTGTAAAAGTGTTGTGTCAGAGCTAATTATACAGGAAGGGAATAATCCGCTTTTATGGCCCCTTTGGCGGGCCTGACACAGTAAAGCCTTTCTGAAAGATGCCATTTGGTTTTTTTTCTGGGGGCAGAAGTCGTCAGCTGGGCCCCCTGGTATTGCTAAGGGGGGGGCGGACATTAATAGGTCCCTGAGAACCCCCCCAGCACATGTCTTTATCAATCACGCATCTCCAGGCGGGCTAAACTGGGCAGATCGGGGAGGTCACTCTATCTGGGAACAATAATAATCTGCATTGACTTATATAGAGCTGACGCTGCAAAGCCCGAAATTTATGGGCGAGCGGCATTCCGTCCGGGGGGGGGGCGCCGCAATGACTTTGCGCCGTGGACAGGCCGGGATATAGAGTGACAACTGGAATGATACCATAGTAATAGTATATACCATGGAGACTATATATATATAGTCTCCATGGTATATATACTGTCTCCATGGTATATATACAGCCTCCATGGTATATATACTGCCTCCATGGTATATATATATATATAGGCCTGGATTTACAGACATCGGCGCATATTTATGCCGCCGTAGCGTATCTCTTTTACGCTACGCTGGCGCAGCGCAGAGAGGCAAGCATGGAATTCAAAAAGCAAATTCTCCCAACTATGCGCCGGCGTAGCGTATATTCGTAGGCGTAAGCCGGCGTAAGTGGAAGTGGGCTGGAAGTGGGCGTGATCCATGCTAATGAAGCGTGACCCCATGCAAATGATGTGCGGGCACCAGACAAGTACTTAAAATTAACTGCGCATGCGTCGGGACATGCACGTATCCCTGTGTGCATGCGCACAACCACGTCGGAAGAACTGCCTAAGATACGCCGGATCACTGTGTACGCCGTGAACGTAACCTACGCCCAGCCTGACCCACGTCGGCCCATATTCACAGACGTCCGACGTACAATACGTAGGCTTGTGTTCCCTGGTCCATACCTTTGCATGGGTTGGGCCTCATCTATGGGGAATAACTTTATGCCGGACGTAAAACTTACGCAACTCCCTTAAATAATGCGCCGGGGGCAAGTACGTTGCGTATCTCCCTCATTTGCATATTTGAATATAAAATATCGGCGCACAGATACGGCGGCGCATATTTGTACTTACGCGGCGTATCTGGAGATACGTTGGCGTAAGTGCTTTGTGAATCCGGGCCATACTGTCTCCATGGTGTATATACTGTCTCAATTATATATATATATCATGGAGACGGTATCTATATAATGGAGACAGTATATATATATATAATGGAGACTGTATATACTGTACTGTGCTGCACAGCCCCTCCCCCACCCACATCGTTGGAGACTGTCTGCTTCTCCAGGCATATATATATATAGAGAGCTTACACTCTAATGTCACACACTATTATTATTATTATACATTTATATAGCTCTGACATATACCGCAGTGCTGTACAGAGAACACTGAGCCAGTCACATCAGTCTCTGTACCTGTGGAGCTTACACTCTAATGTCCCGTCCCCCCCACAGTCACACACTATTATCATTATACATTTATATAGCTCTAGCCAGAGGAGCTTACACTCTAATGTCCCCCCCCCCCCCACAGTTACACACTATTATTATTATACATTTATATAGTTCTGACATATACTGTAGCGCTGTAGTGGTGACAACACTTTTTTTTCACTCCCAGCTAAATCCTTTCCTATTAAAGGGACTAAATATTTGGCAGTGAGGAATAAGTAGCTGTGTAAACATGGCAGTGATTTGTTAAATGTAACAGCGGGTGGATGTGACAGCAAACACACAGCTGAATGGGAGCTCACATCACACTGGCTTATTTTTCCAGTAACCCCCCCCCCGCCCCCCCCGCTGTCCGGCCAACCGCCGCTCCACCGTGTCTCCACCACAAACACACATTTCTGGAGGAAAGAATTCACCTCCGCCGCGTCCCGCTCACGTGCGTGACCACCTATGCCGAGCGACGCTATTTCAATGAAACGCCCAAGATGTGCGAACGCTTTCTCATGTACTGACCGATATTATTTTATTTGTTTCATTATTTCATTTACTGATATAGCTCTGACATATACCGCAGAGCTGTACAGAGAACACTGAGCCAGTCACATCAGTCTCTGCACCAGAGGAGCTTACACTCTAATGCCCCCCCCCCCCCCCACAGTCACACACTATTATTATTATACATTTATATAGCTCTAGCCAGAGGAGCTTACACTCTAATGTCCCCCCCACAGTCACATATTATTATTATTATTATACATTTATATAGCTCTAGCCAGAGGAGCTTACACTCTAATGTCCCCCCACAGTCACACACTATTATTATTATACATTTAAAAAACGGATTGTGTATCCGTTTATATTGATTATATATTGGTATATACTTGATGATTATTTGGATTATTATTTTGAATTATGATTAATTATTATTAATTGGTATTGATTATATAAAAAAAAAAAAAAAAAGCATTCATAGCACAGAAATAGGGATAAAATGCAAAACAGCGCTGTGATTGGGTTAAATATAAAAAAATATATACTGTATATATTGATTATATTTGCTGATTATATATATATATATATATATATAATATATATATTATTTTATATATATATATATATATATATATATATATATATATATTGATTATATACTGTATATATTGTTTATATATCTGAATTGTATTATTTATCAATATCCCCCCACAGTCAAACACTATTATTATTGTTATACATGTATATAGCTCTGACATATACCGCAGTGTTGTACAGAGAACACTGATCCAATCACATCAGTCTCTGTACCAGAGGAGCTCACACTCTAATGCCCCCCCCCCCCCCCCCCCCCCACAGTCACACACTATTATTATTATACATTTATATAGCTCTGACATATACCGCAGTGTTGTACAGAGAACACTGATCCAATCACATCAGTCTCTGTACCAGAGGAGCTCACACTCTAATGTCCTCCCCCCCCGTCACACACTATTATTAGTATGGGAAGTGAAGCCAGGCCCCCGGCGCTGCGCTCCTCCAGCGGATAGATGACACTCTTGTATCTGTCAGTGAGGTGATTGTAGGGATCACAGGGGGATCAGAGACAAAGAGGATAACTGAGGACACCTCTGAAAGGTGAACTCCTCTCTACATGTACAGACCTGCCGGGACTACAGACACAATTCATCATCAGCACCCCGCCCCAAACACTACACAGAGGGTGATGGGGGCGCGTGTATGTCCGGGAGATACCAGAGAACTCCCCGTACCGATCACCACACACTGCAAGATGAGCGGAATGTCATTTTATAGGATCACCAGTTTAATAAGCAACCGCAGAGGAGCACCACAAATCATTACAACTTGTTTATTCAAAATATATATATTTTTTTATTTTATCCTCTATTATATCTCCGTGCTGCCGATGTCCTGCAGCCTCTCTGTAGTCACTTCTTGCCTACATGCACTACAGCAGTGATGGGGAACCTTGGCACTCCAGATGTTTTGGAACTACATTTCCCATGATGCTCCACTACACTGCAGAGTTCAGGCCACGTGCCTTTGAATGAAGTGAAAAATTTGCGTAAGCCATTACCAATCTCATGGCAGCGGTTGAAGGGACTGAACGCAGTTTAACGCAGAGATACACAAGCGGTGGCGGCAGTGGCGGCGCGTCCATAGGGGGCGCCGGAGCGCCGCCCCGTCTCTCCTGCACCGCCACTGAAACAATACATAGATTCATGCATTGCATGAATCTATGTATTGTCGCGGGTGCCGCCCACTATTCAGAAGGCCGGCCCCCTGGCGAGCGCCGCCAATCTGAATAACAGAAGCTGGTTGGCTTTAGAAGGGCCTATCAGAGCCAGTGGCTCTGATAGGCTTCCCGATTACAGCCTGAGGGATGTAATCGGCTTCCAAATAGTTAACCAGGGGACACACGGGGTGTGCGTTCCCTGGTTAACCCTGACGCGCGTCTCAGCCAATCAGGTTCGCCGGGTCTGGTTACTGGTAGCCTGATTGGCTGAAGCGCCTTCGAGGGCGGGAGAAGACATTGAGGGACAGTGGAGGGAGGATGGCTGACCGCAGAAAGGTAAGTGCCGGGTGGGGGGGGCAATCTGGCAGCATTTTGGCTGCGTTTGATGGCATGGCACAGTGGTGACAATTGATGGCACATTGGCGACAATTGATGGCACAGTGGCGACAATTGATGGCATGGCACAGTGGCGACAATTGTTGGCACAGTGGTGACAATTGATGGGCACAGTGGCTGCATTTGATGGTAAAGTGGCGACAATTGATGGGCACAGTGGCTGCAATTGATGGGCACAGTGGTTGCAATTGATGGCACAGTGGCTGCGTTTGATGGCATGGCACAGTGGCGACAATTGATTGCACAGTGGCGACAATTGATGGCACAGTGGCGACAATTGATGGCATGGCACAGTGGCGACAATTGATGGGCACAGTGGCTGCGTTTGATGGGCACAGTGGTTGCAATTGATGAGCACAATAGCTGCATTTGATGGGCAGAGTGAGGCTGCAATTGTTTTTTTTATTTTATTTTTTCGTTTGTTTGCGCCCCCCAAAAATTTTGAGCACCAGCCGCAACTGAGTGGCAGTGTTTCATGCGACTCCATGGCGACTACAAATGCGTTTTCCTTTCTCCCCCACTCGGTCTGTGGGACGTCTTCCCAGAAGCTGGGACTTGAATGCATTTTGGATGCAAATACTTGGCATTCTTTTTTCCTTCTGTCTGTGAACAGGTTTTGTAAACATGTAATTCTGAGCGCCCAACGCCGACCTCTGATGACCTTTCAGGCGTTAGATGAAAAGCCACCCATACGGCCATCATTAACCCCTCTGTGTCCGGGGGGGGGGGGGGGAGTGCAGACAAGGAAGCAGGTAGACAGTGTAGAGATTAAAGACCCGTTCCCAGGATTGCGTTTTATGTGCGCTGCAACGCAGGATCAGAGTGCGCTAAAAGTGCATAGAAACTGCTTATCAGTATAATTAATGAGGCTCTTCACATTAGTGTAATGCGCCAGAAGGGAATGCGTTATGTTTTCGAAAAAATATAAGATATAACTATAGATGATGAAAAGAAAACGCACATGAAACGCATCTTTAGATAAAAATGCATTATGGCCTTTGAGTAAAATTCATGGTGCCTCCTCCCCCTTACCCAACCAACATGGCGTCTCCTCCACTGACCACCCTGGTGCTCCCTCCTCCTTCCACTACTATGACATCCCTCCTCACCCCCTCCTCTGCTCTTGACCATCATCTTCTCCCACCACTATGGCACCATTACAGTACTACCTCCTCCGCTGAAGTAAAAATGCATGATGCCTCCTCCTTCTCCACTGACCACCATTATGGCACCCCCTCCTTCTCCATCTACTAGTATGGCACCCCCTCCTTCTCCACCGACTAGTATGGCACCCCCTCCTCCTTCACCAACCACCACAGTGCCCAATTCTCCTCCACTGACCACCATGGTGCCCCCTCCTTCTCCACCGACCACCATTGTGCCACCTCCTCCTCCACCATGGCGCTCTCTTCTCTTTCAATGACCACCATGGCACCACTTCCTTCTCCACCAACCAGTACAGCGCTCAATCCTCCTCCACCGACCACCATGGTGCCCCCTCCTCCTCTATCGACCACCACGGTGCCCCCTTCTCCTCCACCGTGGTGCTCCCCCCTTCGTTCTTCATCAACCATCATGGTCTACTCTTCTCCTTTAATGACCACCATGGCACCACTTCCTTCTTCATGACCACCAGGGTGCTCCCTCCTCCTCCACTGACCACCATAGTGCCCTCTAATCCTTCAATGAGCACCATGGCACCCCTTCCTTCTCTACCAACCACCATGGTACCCCCTTCTCCTCCAGCGACCACCATGGAACCCCCTTCTTCCCAATAACTACCATAGCGTCCCCTCCTCCTTCACTAACCACCACTGCACCCCTTTCTTCTTCACGAACCACCACAGTGCTCCTCCTCCTTCACCAATCGCCATGGCACCCCCTCCTCCTCTCCTGACCATCGTGGTTCCCCTCATCTTCCAAATACCACCACAGCACCCCCTCTTTCTCCACCAACCACCATGATGCTCTATTCACCAACATTGACAGCACCACCTCAACCAAATACCAGGGCCCCTCTCCTCCTTTGCAGCCAAACACTCTGGTGCTCCTATGCCTTCCTCTGACCACCACGGCACCCTCTCCTCCTTCACTAACCACCATTGCACTCCTTCCTTATCCCCCAACCACCATGGTGCCCCTCCTCCTTCACCAATCCCCATGGAACCCCCTCTTCCTCCACCAATAACCATGGTGCCCCCTTCTCCTTCAGCGAACACCATGGTTCCCCCTCCTCCTCCTCTCCTGACCACTATGGTTCCCCTCATCTTCCACAGGCCACCACAACACCCCCTCTTTCTCCACCAATCACCATGATGCTCTATTCACCAACCTTGACAGCACCACCTCCACCAACTACCAGGCCCCCCCCCCCCCCTCCTCCTCTGCAGCCAATCACCCTGGTGTTCCTTTGCCTTCCTCTGACCACCATGGTGCCTCTCCTCTGACCACAACTACAGGCCCCATCTCCTACTCCCCTGACTACCATAGTTCCCTCTGCTCTCCTCTGACCACCACATCATGGCCCCCAGCATCAGTGCCCCCTTTCCCAAGTTTCATACAACAGTTGATGATCCTTGTCATCATATAATAAGGCTTCCCTATACAGTATACTGAGAAGACAGATTGTCTTGTGACCAACATCAGCTAACACCTCTCTGCCTCCATCTCCCGTCGCATCCCCCCTCCCCCACCGCCACTGAATAGGTGACATGTCAATACTAAAGAAAAGCATTTTGAGAAATCAAAGTAAAAATAAATCATCTGGTATTGTTGAATTTAGAGGAATGCAGTCTGGAATGCCAAGCGGTGCTGCGAACAAAGCCGAGTGGACGGGGGCACCTGTAACAACAACAGCACCTGGGAGATGAAAAAACAGACAGCCGGCCGGGGAGCATCCCGCCATTGAGGAGCAGGCAGTGAGACCCACACACCCTGAGGACCAGTCCTGCGACCGGTTCAACCGGTGCTCCGCATCACGCGCTCTTTGTGGAAGAGGCCAAAGGAGCGGAACTGGTTGATTCAATCAATGAGATTCTTCATGTCACCTCAATAACATTATTTCCAGTCTAACCACTCCGGCCGCGTCAATGTCACCTTGCGGAATTTCCCATTCTTAAAAGTTGAACTTTAATCTGATTATATTTTACCAACATGATGATGAAATTTCTAAATAAAACCTTTCCGAGTGATGGAGCCCCCAATCCATGCCCCCACGGCCCCCAATCTACATGCGGAGCGAACGGACGCATGAATTTCAAATGTTTTTTTTTTCACCTGAGGCTCTAATTGGCTTTAAAAAAAGGTGGGCTCAGGGCGCAGAGTACTGTGCCCTGAGCCCATCCAGTTGTGTGACAATAATATTTGCTATTGTCTTCCTGAATCTTCTCCCAGTCAATTAGGAAGCGGGTCCTGAAATGCGATCGGCCAGGGAGTCTTAGTACCCACGTCCTGTTTGGCCGGGGAGGAGAAGCAACGGCCCAGTGTCACGGCAAGCTGCAGCAGGTGGACGGGCAGCTTCCAGGAGCCCTACCCTGGAAAACCAGCACCAGCTCCTAAGGTAAGGACGTTGATGGCATTTGCCCTGTCCACTTAGGGGGGTGGGGCAGTGTGAGCAAGGGGGCAAGGGGAAGCTTCCAGGAGCCCGCACCACCTCCCATTCCCGTCCGTCTCCTACAGGGGGTGGCTTTTGGGCATGGATGGTGTCCAACCCATCCTTGGGGTCATGTGCTAGTGTGAGCAAGAGAGCTAGTGGCAGCTTCCAGGAGCCTGCACCACCTTTGATTCCCATCCGTCTTCTGCGGGGGGGAAGGCTTTTAAACATGGATGGCGTCTGACCCATCCAGGCGGGGGGGGTCATGTGCTAGTGAGAGTGAGAGGGCCAGGGACAGCTTCTAGGAGCCCGCACTACCTCCGATTCCCATCCCGTGGGGGAGGAGGCTTTTAGACATGGATGGTGTCCGACCCATCTGGGCGCAGGGGGCTTATGTGCTAGTGCAAGTGAAGGGGCCAGGGGCAGCTTCCAAGACCCAGTACCACCTCCGATTCCCATCTGTCACATACTTGGGGGGTGGTGGGGATGGCATATGGTGTGAGTGAGGGGGGCAGGTTTTTGCCGCCCCAAAAATATTAAGCACTAGCTGCCACTGATCACAAGGCCTTAATGGGTGGGTATTAGTCCAGAGGGCGTTCCTAGGGAGGCTGTATTTGCATAGGAAGTTCTCACATGTGACGCCAAGCCTCTATTTTTGAAATAACCGAAATCCAGTAAGTGAAAGTGCCAGGGTCAGGTGGCAGTCAGGTTCAGGAGGAAAAAGATAGATGATGCTGGGGCATCCTCTGCCCAATGCTAAATGCCATACATGATGTCAAGAGATACAGGAGGCTTCATTCACTCAAAAATTCAACATAGAAGATGTTCCTTAAATTCCTCATTGTAAGAAATGTGAGGGCATGAGGCATATTCTGCCATTAGCATTTGTCGCCCCGGGCAAATGTTCACAAATAGGAATTTAAAGAACTCCACTAAGTGTTAATTACATGTCCACGGGACACATTCTAGGAGACAACAACTATACAAAAAAAAAACAAGCATTTATAGGGTTTGGCTGTAACAGTTAGTAACTCTAGGGAGAATTTAAAAAAAAATTAGGACCGTTTTCGGAGAATCCTCCTGGTACTTCCTGAATTCTTACCTAGATGATAATAATGTACCCAGCTGCCCGCATTCTCCACCAATTCCTATGTGATGCTTCACAGGAGGCCTCAGTGTACTTCACAGTGCATACATCACAGCGTGTCTTTGAGGGAGCTGGGGGGCTGGGGGGGGGGGGGATTTCATTCAGTCAAATAATTCCTCTTTGAAGAATTGGGCATTTTGTCGGGCTTCGGGGATCACATGATGAAAAGCTCAGGTGCGAATAGGGGGCTAAAAGTGTACGGGAACCAAACCAATGCACTTCTACTTCCTCCCGAAAGAACACTGAACGGGTTTTGTTATATATATTTAATAAGTGTAAAACTATTCCCATTGGTCCTGCCAGAAATCCAGTGAGCTCCTAACCTCTTGTAGTGAGCTCACAATCTTAAACATTGACAATCTTGCCTGAAGAACACCTGCCTCTATGTTATGGAGAAAAGGAGAGAGGGGAGTTCTGTAGTCCTGGCTTAGGGTGCAGTGGCGGCTGATGCTCAATATTTTGGGGAGGGCGGGGGGTGGCAAACCAACGTCATCCCCCTCCCCCACAGGAGATGGACGGGAAGGCGGTGATACCCCCACCCCATGGGAGACTGATGGGAAGACGGCCATCAGAGGTCTCCTTAACCTTAGGAGGGAGAATGTAGGGCTTGCTCGCTCCGGGGTCGTTGCTTCTCCTCCCGGCCAAACATAAGGTGGGACCTAAAATCCGATTGGCTGGGAATCCTAAGACTCCCTGGCCAATCTGGTCTCAGGACCTGCTTCCTGATTGGCCGGGAGGAGAATCAGGAAGACAATAGTGAATATTACTTTTCTATTGTCACACAAGTAGGTTGGTTAGGGGCGCAGTACCCTGCGCCCCAAACCCAACTTTTTTTAAGCCAATTAGAGCCTTGGCCTCTAATCACGTGGTTAAAAAAAAGAAAAAAAGAAACCCTATTGAAAACCATGCGTCCGGCGCCCTGCATGTAGAATAGGGGCTGGGCACGCGGATTAGGGGGGCCCGTATGGACAGGCCGCCACTACTAGGGGGATAGCACTGCTCCTCCATAGGTAGAGAGCAGTAAACGTTGTCACCCTAGGACAGGAAGCGTGTTACTGGCAGGATCGCCAGGTGAAAATAAAGTTCTGGGGTCTTCAATATGCCATTTTTAGTATATCTGATATTGGTAACATATTCAATGGAGGAGGTTGGGTGGGGATCCTTTGTTCTGCAGGAAGACCTGTTCCTGCCTGGTAGGTAAGGTTACCGATCGGCCCCACCCCCAGCGTTAATCTCCCCTCTTATCGCTCTCCATCTTCCTCTCTGATGTCGGCAGGTTATTGTTTTGGGATAAATAAGATAAAATGTGTCAGGTAGTGAGATCTTATCAGCACCACTTGTAGACAATACCAGTCTTCCTTCCGCCTCAAACCCTCCTCCCCTCCTCCTCGTTCCGCCTCAGTACAATCCTAAATGTCAATCGTCTCACTCAGCACAACATTTATAGGAAGCAGAGCATCCCGGCAGCATGGGACGCGGCAATTCAGGGGGGGCGTAATGTGCTTCAGGTGTTTCCGCAAAGTTGTTCTCTCTACGGACTGCTAAACGAATGTTCGGATCTCTGCGACGCGCAAATGCGTGCGTTCCCATGTGCGTAGCTGCATCACCTGAGATTGCGCGTTAGACCTCATGCACACAGAGTAAGGTGACCAGATTTTTTAAATGAAATCTGGGGACATCTTTTTTTTTTTTTACTAGTAGTAGCGGCAATCAGCGACTCTCTGCCCGTCGCCACCTGCCTCACAACCTGTCAAGTCTTACTCTCCGGGCCCCGGCTACTACTGGGTGGGGAGCGGAGGAAGATCCCTCTGCCAGGGAAGGCGAGGAGATAAGCTGGCAGGCAGCTGGCGGGGACTTGAGCCAAGGCAAAGGAACATGCGAACGGAGCTGTATGGGCATGCACCCGAAACGGAAGAAATATTCCCTCTACTTCAACCAGCACATGATCATCAGAAGGGGGCACAGATAATGGGAAAAATACACCCCCTAAGTTAGTAGGAGTGGCTATCATTCAGATTTTTTTTTTTTTATTATTCTGCACTGACTGTCTTTGAAATTGCCCCAGTCCCTGTTCAAATTCAATCTGGGGACAAAACCAGGGACAGACTTGGCCTGGGGACAGTGCCCTCAATCAGGGGACTGTCCCCTGAAAATGGGGACGTCTGGTCACCCTAACACAGAGGCATAGAAAAAAATACCGCAAAACTGCATTTAGGGAGGAGTTTTCCAGCATAATTTACACCCGTACACTTGTAAACGCACATAAATGCGCCTAAACGCATGCATTTATTTTATTGGCTTATATAAATTATTATTTTAGCTAGCAGAATGAAGAATGAGTTTACGCTCACAGATCTGGAGGAAATACACAAAGCACACCGAGATCGGAGAAGAAGACACGTGGCCGATGGATTTAGATGACATTTGCGTATCCCGGAGTTCACCCAATAGAGAGATTCCACAATTGCCCTGAAGTTGTCATCTGTATGGCCGGTGTTAAAGAGCCGATGCTAAAAGGATGGCGGAGGCGTGAGCGCTGATTGTCCTGGTCTGTGGAATGTGAATGGGGGGAAACCCATCCTTAAAGCCATTCCACCTAAGACCCCTAATGGTTGTATTATGGGCTATTAGCGCCCTGTGGCAGTCTAAAGATTATGGGATTACTGATGGCAGGTGCTAATCTACCTGTGACTGTGGAGGGCCAGCTACCAATGTTGTTTATTTACACAACCCCCTGACAAATAGGCACAGCTTGACAAACGATCACCCCAGACGTGAAGACAATGGGGAACTTCCAGACAATCAACGTCAGGGCGTGTGAGGCCGCCATGGCATCCCTAAAATGGACACTGTGGAGGAACCCTGATGGCCAATGTGGAATGAAACATCTACATTGTCACCTTCGAGGATCAGTCCACTTAGATAGAATGATACCTTAGTTTTCCATGGATGGTTGAGATTTAAATTTCCTGACACTTTGCCTAATCTCCTAGAGCAGGGGTCTCCATACTTTCCAAACAAAGGGCCGGTTTACCATCCTTCAGACTACAGGAGGGCCGGATTGATGGCCAGCGGGAGTGGACATTTTTCTGGCATCAGTAGGAGTAAACCTCACCACATTTGGTATTAGGTTGGGAGGCATAATGCCCCATTGTTGGTAATATAGGGAGTAATTGTGCTCCATTATTGGTGTCAGTAGAAAAAATGGTGCCCCATTGTTGGCATTAGATGTCAGAATGGTGTCTCATATCAGTGGAAGGATTAGTGCCCCAAGGGCCGGATAAAGGCAAGGAAAGGGCCGTATCCGGCCCCCGGGCCGCAGTTTGGAGCCCCCTGTCCTAGAGAGACCTAGGTACCCTGGGAGCCATTGTGGAGTGACAGTGATGCTGAAGGGGAAAGATGCAGTCTTTTGTGATCTGGGTCCTGGGCTGTCATGGTGTAGACAAGTTCTTTCTGCCCCGGTCCCTCTGTGTCAGTGTGGCTCCAGAGCGATATCCACAGAAGACAGACTTTAATGGATAACAGCTGTGTTTTCTATGCTCTGATTGGCCCACAGCTATCACACAGTACCTGAGTCCTCTGTGTCAGAGAGGCTCCAGAGAGACATCCACAGAAGACAGTCTTTAAGGGATAAAAGCTGTGTTTCCTATGCTCTGATTGGCCCACAGCTATCACACGGTACCTGGGCCCTCTGTGTCAGTGTGGCTCCAGAGAGACATCCACAGAAGACAGCCTTTAAAGGAATAACAGCTGTGTTTCCTATTTCCTGATTGGCCCACAGCTATCACATGGTACCTGGACCCTCTGTGTCAGTGTGGTTCCAGAAAGACATCAACAGAAAACAGTCTTTAAGGGATAACAGCTTTGTTTCCTATGCTCTGATTGGCCCACAGCTATCACATGGTACCTGGGCCCTCTGTGTCAGTGTGGTTCCAGAAAGACATCAACAGAAAACAGTCTTTAAGGGATAACAGCTTTGTTTCCTATGCTCTGATTGGCCCACAGCTATCACATGGTACCTGGTCCCTCTGTGTCAGTGTGGATCCAGAGAGACATTCATTGAAGACAGTTAAAAAAAAAATAACAGCTGTGTTTCCTATGCTCTGATTGGCCCACAGCTATCACACAATACCTGGGCCCTCTGTGTCAGTGTGGCTCCAGAGAGACATTCACTGAAGACAGTCTTTAAAAAATAACAGCTGTGTTTCCTATGCTCTGATTGGCCCACAGCTATCACACGGTACCTGAGACCTCTGTGTCAGTGTGGTTCCAGAGAGACATCCACAGAAGACAGTCTTTAAGGGATAACAGCTGTGTTTCCTATGCTCTGATTGGCCCACAGCTATCACAAGGTACCTGGGCCCTCTGTGTCAGTGTGGATCCAGAGAGACATTCACTGAAGACAGTCTTTAAAAAATAACAGCTGTGTTTCCTATGCTCTGATTGGCCCAAAGTTTTCGGCAGGCCATCCAATCCAATCAGATGCCCCCAAAGTTTGGGTATTTTGACAGCCACCAGCGAATACAGTAGCCACTGGTGCATATATTAGCCTAGCGGGGCGATTCGCCCTTCCAGCTGTTGAGTGAGGATGGAGATATCTAAAAGTACATGGCCAGCCTACCTGCACAGATCTTCCATACCATATAATGCACTGGTCCTGCAAGCCAAAGGAGATTGTAATTGTCAAAGTCTCAGTGAATGGTATAGAAGTGGATATTGTACTGCACATCTGAAAACCTTTGTGTGCAAGCCCAGAAGTTCAAGCACCAGTCAGGGTAGGAGACACGCTGGTATATATACATTGCCCCCCCCCCCCCCCCTACAACAACATAGAGCACAGGTGTCAAACACAAGGTCCGCGGGCCGAATCTGGCCCTCCAGGCCATTTCATCTGGCCTACGCACCTCTCTTGCATCTGTGACAGTCTCCTTGTTCCTGCCCCCACATTCTGTCACCAGTCGGCAGCAGAGAGGAGGACAGATCTCCTCTGCCAGATCCTGCCCTTCTCTGTTCAGCTGTAGAGAGGCTCATGTCTGCCCCCCTTCCCCATCTCAGCAGTTGGCAGCAGAGAGGAGGCCTACTGATCTTGTGCCTCCTACAGATCTAGCTGCAGCACCCCCGGTCTCCGCCTTCTACTGGTCTCGCTATTAAGCTGGCTCCAACCCCCCTCTGATCCTCCTCCAGACCCTGCACCTTTTTCTTCCCAGCTTCTTCCCGACAGAAGCACAAGATAAGGGGGTGAACTGTGATGTAAGAGAGGGTGGGGGACTCTTGACTTCTGATGGTGGGGGGCTCTTAACATCTGGTGTAAGGTGGTGTGTGGTGCTTAAGACAACCATAATGCCCATGCGGCCCACGATGAAATTGAGTTTGACACCCCTGACATAGAGTATTAGGCCCAGATTCACAAAGCACCTACGCCGACGTATAACACATTACACCGACGTAAGTGGAAATGTGCGCCGGGGTATGTGTGCGGCAGACCCACGAACCAACATGCGCCTAAAAACAGGCTACACCCCGCCGGCGTAGCTTGCACACGCCGGCGTAGGGTGGGCACACATATGGGCTGGACGCATGGTGCTGCTCCCATTGATTAGCCATTCAAACATGCAAATGAGGGAAATACGGCGATTCACGAATGTGCGTGTGCCCGGCGCATGCTACGCAAGATGCACGTAAGTCCGGCGTAAAGTTATTCCCCATAAATGAGGTGCAACCCGGCAACAGACATGCACAGGTCTGCACCAGGGAACACAAGCCCACGTATTGTGCGTTGGACGTGTGTCTGGCTGGGCGTAAGTTATGTTCATGGCATACGCGGTGATCCGGCGTAGCTTAGGCAGTTGTGCCGGCGTGGTTGTGAGCAGGCGCAGGGGGGTGCTGTGCATTCGTCCACGTCACGGCGGGCGTAAAAACGCTGCGCCAAGCAGGCGTACCTGTCTGGCGCTCAGCCCATCATTTGCATGGGGTCACGCCCACTTTCACCTACGCCGGCGTGCGACTTAGAAACCCGCGCCACGCTGGCGCAGCGTTGGGAGCACTGGCTTGCTGAATGCAATGCTTGCCTCTCCGCGTTACGTTGGAGTGCCGTACGGTGCGCTACGGCGGCGTAATGTGCGCCTTGCTCTCTGTGAATCTGGGCCTTACTCTTTTAGTTTAGTATTTTTGCTTGGAACATGCACATTTTATTGTTTAGTGAGTGGGCAAACTCAGACCGCACCCTATGCATTGAATGTCAGTGTACATCCAGTTATATGGGAACCCGGATCGCTACTGCGCATGCTAATTCATATACGCCAATACACGTTTCAATTGTACCCTTTCAGGTTGACCCTGATTTTTTTTAATTATTATTAAGTAATTCAGAGATTCAATGATTCAGAGTCCCCGTCCACGTAGGTAATTGCGTTCTCCCTTATCTGCCTCTGACAATAATTCACCACCGCCTGGTATTATACATGTTTATATTCACCATAATGTCTAATCTTGGACTGTATGTACTGTAACGAGCTGTACATTCCTCTCGCCCATCAGCGCCCTTTGTACCCTATGATATTCCTGATACACGGCTTATAATCAAGCTGACAATAATGAAGCTTCTTCCTGCTGTGTGAGAAAAGCAAACCTTTCCTGAGAGAACCATGGAAGCCATCCACTCCGATTTCACAAAATACCACATAGGCAGGCCAGGGCCATCTTATCCAGTGGGCACACCTGGGCATAGCCCAGGGGCCCCAGGTGCCCGTGGGGCCCCATCAGGACGGGCAGGGCCTATCCCAGGCGGATGCACAGCGCCACGGCACTGTAAGCTGCTGCAGAAAAGGGGCGCCAAGCCTCCGAAGCTGTGGCCTGCCACTTGACTGCACTGGTTGCTAGAGTCTCTGGCCGCCCGGCCCCTGGCAACCAGTGAGGGACGTCAGAGGCCGCGGCCGCCCCGGCATTCAGAGCGTGCCGCGGCTACCCCAGCATTCAGAGTCGCCGCCTCCATGGCTGGAAAACTAGATCGGCTCCACCCACCTCTGCCATCTTCAGACTCAGACAGCATAGCACGTCGCAGGTCACCATATTCATTGTTTGGGCCCCAATGCATTTCTTTGCCCAGGGGCCCTGAGGCAGGCCATACATGGTGCAAATTCACATGATTCCCCCATCAACACAGACAGTCCCTATTCCCAAGCAATTGTCTGCTTCCGGCTAGTGGGGAGAAGCTGTCCGCCCCCAGGAGAAGACAGTGACTATCGCAAGAAAGTCCGGCAGGCTAGATGTACCCACGTTGATCAATCGATCAACTTGGTAAAATTCAGCCTGCCCATTAACGGTGCAAATCTCGGCCGGTTCCTGCTGAACCTGGCTGTTGTAGTAAAGCCATCCATACATCGAAATTCAGCCGCTTTAGTAGGCACCAGCCAAGAGTCCATCCATCTATGGACAGGCTGATTGTACCCAAGTCGTTACAACCAGCTTGTCAATTTTTTTTACATTTGATTACTTCCGGCGGCTATAGCCTCTACCAATATTCATTGTGTTCTGCTAGCCGGAAAGCAGCCCCTGTTTTTTTTTAAAGCAAGGTTGAACCCAAAATCAAATAAAGATTAGAAATGGCTCTCAAGTCATAAAAAGTTGAGGTGAAACCACAGATCAAACATTACAGGGTTTTAAATTGGTATGTATACAAAGTGGGGAGGCTCGCCCTCACTTCTTGTCCTGGAAACAAAACAGGAAAAACTCAGTCAAGCATAAACAGCAATTTTGTTCTCTTCTGGAATTCCTCCTCACCTACTCCTCTAGGGACAACTGTCGTGTTTTGGTTTCCCCCAAAAGTGCATTGAACACTTGGAGGGAGTTTTTACTTGGATAGAGAAATTTGAGGCAGAAAATCACTTTTTGAAAATTTTCTGTAGCTGGGGCCCACCCCAATGGTGGGGCCACCCCAACGGTGGAGCACATATTGTATTCAAGTATTCAAGCTGTGTGCAGTACCTGTTGTATCGTCTTGAACACCTTTGGTGATGCATATATATTCCCTCTTCTGACATTTTTTGGAAATATCTGATTTTGTAAGGATACCTGGGAGTTTTTAGCTAGAGACAGGAAAAAAAATTGTTGTTCACCCTGCCTCCCAACTGTCTCTTTGAGATCAGGCCATTTCCAATGGCAAAAAAAGACAAGCTTTGTAGCTTTGTAGGTAGTTATTTGCAGTGATAAAGATTTCTTGTCATATTAAAAAAAATTAAAACATTAGATCCAAGGTTCTCATATACATTCTGCAGAGACATGCCCCATCTCATTCCCCCTTCCAAGCCTTACAGAAACCAGAGTGTGAAGGTAGAAAATAAAAATCTCTACTGAAACGAATTAATTAGGGTACAGCAATGGGGTCTCACACCACCCCAACAAGGGAAAATTTTAATTATGAAATAAAAACTTAAAAAGAAACACAAGTACACTTTACATTTACATAAATAGAAAAACCACTACCTTCACCTAACTCCCTGACCCACCACCAACTGTAAGTAGAGGTGTCAAGGTAGTCAAAGCCTGCCTTCAGAATCCTTCTAGTTTCCAATATGATATACGCCACACAGGTACAGCCCACCTCCAAAACACTGAACAGCAGAAGGTTTTCAAGTGCAACTGAAGAAAGCCAATCACATTTAAGAAATAGTAGCCTTGTGAATGCTGATTGGCGAGGGTTCTAAACTGGACATATCTAGAGGTTACCATCAGGGGATCCAATGTGGACATCTCCTATTGGATTTCATCTGAATCCAGAACAATATACATTTTGGATGGAGTAAGCAATGAATAGGACCCATGTCAGTTTTGCTTTGCTGTATGTGTCTCCACTTAGGAGAAGTACTCCATATTCACATCGCACACGTTCCTGGATAAGCTCTCAAAATTTTGGGTGCTGCAGCAACAACCAGCTGGAAACTGGCTCAGAAAGTCGCAAAGTAGATATTTCCTAACACACCATGGATCGAAGTAGCGTCCTAAGGGATTGTTTATTGCATGATTACATCACAAAAACGGTGCAAGGCTTCGGAGTCGTGCAGGACCCTCACATGCCTGAGGTAGGGGTCCTGCATGACTCCGAAACGTTGCACTGTTCTTGTGATGTGATCATGCAATAACAAATCCATTTGGATGCTACTTCGATCCATGGTGTGCTGGAAAATGTCTACTTTGTGCTTTTCCACTAAGGAGAATTCACCTTATCTTTGTAACCGTGACACAAAAAGTGATGGCAAATCCAAAATTGCATAGAATTTTCCAAGAAATTTCAAACAACAAACAGTATTTAATCATTCTCCATTTTATCCAAAAGTTGGACAAAGTTCAGCATGCCCTTGCTAAAGAAGAAAGCCCAGAATAATAAAATGTTAAGTGTTGTGCCTTACCTGTTTAAACTGCTCCTCATACGTCCACTCATGATGGCCCGATTGTCCATTAGGAGATAAAGTGTTTGACTGGGAACTAGTATTTGGTAATTGTGATTGGTTGACCCTTGACAGTCCCTTGCTAGGTGACCCAGGTTGTACATTTGAGTTCATCTCCAGATGTTCCTCCTCTTCATCTCCTTCCTCGTCATCCATATCATCATCGTCAAAGTCCGGCTCTTCTCCTTCACTTTTGTGCTTAGAGTCTTCATCCTCTGATTTCTGGATTGGGGTGGGAGGAAAGATCAGAGAAGTCCGATTCTGGGATAAGATTGAGCTAGATGCTGTGGTAGTGGTGGATGTATTGGTGTTGTTCAAGATTGTGGGGGTAGTCACTGCTGCAGCTGCTGCTGCTCTTACGGCGGCTTGGTAATGGCGTATGGCCAACGCTTGTTGCTGGATACGTGACTCTACCAAACAACGCAGTTCTCTGTCTTTTTCCTGTCGTAGTTTTTCCTCCAAGGCCAAACGAGCAGCCTGTTGGCGCTGTAAGTTCTCCATGACAGCTTCTAGCCTCATTCCGCCACCTGTAGAGACTGTCTGAGGGGGCTGGGTAGGACGGGAAATGGGATAAGGGGAGCCATGATGGGAAGAAGTAGCAACAAGAAGAGATGGGAGAGAGGAAGCGGTAGAGAATGCTGCTTGCTGGAAGTGGGGGACATGAGTAATTAGAAAGGAAAAGAAAGTTATAGGTAGAGGTGAGAGAAAAAGGAGTGCAGAAAAACAATGAGGAAAGAAGTAGGATGGAAGAAAAGACAAGAGGGGAGAAAGAAGAGGTAATAGAAGGGGTGGGTGGAAAAAGGAAAGGACAAGAGGGGTGGAAGTAATGGAAACAGGAGGGGTAGGGAGGAGAAAGGACAGAATGGGAGGAGAGGAGAGCAGCCAAAACAGTTGGCGAGAGATGACAGGAGTGGTGGGGAGAAGAGGAGACAGAAGGGGTAGAGAGTAGAGGACCAGGAGGGGAGGGGATAATAGAAGACAGAAGAAGTGAAAAGTAGAGGAGACAGGAGGGGAGAAGAAGAGACCAAAGTGGTAGGGAGAAGAAGGAGGAGACAGGAGGAGTGAGTAATAGAACAGACAGGAGGAGAGGAGAGGATACAGAAGGGGTAGAAGAAGGAGGAAGAAGAGGGGACAGGAGAGGAGACAGAAGAAGTGAGAAGTAGAGGAGACAGATGGGGAGGAGAGGAGACAGAAGAGGTAGAGAGGAGAGGGGACAGGAGGGGAAGGCAGAAGACAGAAGGGGTGGGGAGGAGAGGCGACAGAAAGGGAGGAGAGGAGACAGAAATGGTAGGGGAGGGGGAGACAGGAGGAGTGAGAAGTAGAGAAAGCAGGAGGAGAGGAGTCAGAATGGGCAGCAAAAAGAGTGGAAATGAGAGGAGGAGTGAGGAGTCAGGAGTCAGGGTGGGAGGAGAGAAGAAAGAAGTGATAGGGACGAGGGGGACAGTAGGGGAGGGGAGGAGGCAAAAGTGGTAGGGAGAAGGGGAGACATTAGGGGAGGGGAGGAGATATGAGGAGTGAGAAGTAGAACAGACAGGAGGAGAGGAGTCAGAAGGGGTAGCAAGAGGAGGAGAGCGGAGGGGAGGAGTGAGGAGACAGGAGGGGAGGAGAGGTGACATAAGAGATAGAGAGGGGGGCAGGAGGGATGGGGAGTAGAGGAGACAGAAATGGAGGAGAGGTGACAGAAATGGTAGGGAAAAGAGTGGACAGAAGGGGAGGAGTGAGGAGTGGAGAAAACAGGAGGAGAGTAGTCAGAATGGGCAGCAGCAAAAAGAGTGGCAAGGAGAGGAGAAGTGAGGCGTAGAGGAGACAGGGTGGGAGAAGAGGAGAAAGAAGTGATAGGGAGAAGGGGGGACAGCAGGGGAGGGGAGGAGTCAAAAATGGTAGGGAGAAGGGAGACATTGGGGGAGGAGAGGAGACAGGAGGAGTGAGAAGTAGAACAGACAGGAGGAGAGGAGTCAAAAGGGGTAGCAAGAGGAGGGGAGGGGAGGAGTGAGGAGACAGGAAGGGAGGAGAGGAGACATAAGAGATAGAGAGGAGGGGGGACAGGAGGGATGGGGAGAATAGGGGACAGGAGGGGAGGAGTGTAGACAGGAGAGGTGTAGAGTAGAGGTGACAGGAGGGGAGGAGACAGAAGAGATAGAGAGGAGAGGGAACGGGAGGGGAGGGGTGTAGAGTAGAGGTGACAGGAGGGGAGGAGACAGAAGAGATAGAGAGGAGAGGGAACAGGAGGGGAGAAGTGTAGACAGGAGGGGTGTAGAGTAGAGATGACAGGAGTGGAGGAGAGGAGACAGAAGAGATAGGGGACATGAGAGATGGGGAGGAGAGGGGACAGGAGGGGAGGAGTGTAGACAGGGGGGGTGTAGAGTAGAGGTGACAGGAGGGGAGGAGAGGAGAAGAAGAGATAGAGGGGGGAGGGGACAGGAGGGATGGGAAAAAGAGGGAATAGGAGGGGAGGAGTGTAGACAGGAGGGGTGTAGAGTAGAGATGACAGGAGGGGAGGAGAGGAGACAGAAGAGATAGAGAGGAGAGGGGACAGAAGGGATGGGGAGAAGAGGGGACAGAAGGTGAGGAATGTAGACAGGAGGGGTGTAGAGTAGAGTAGATGAGACAGGAGGGGTGGGGAGGAGAGGAGACAGAAGGGGTGTGGAGGAGAGGAGACAGGAGCAGAGGGGATGGTAGTAGGCAAGGGTGGTGAGGGGGAGAGGAGACAGAAGAGGTAGGGAGTAGAGGGGACAGGGGGGGGAGACAGAAGAGGTAGGGTGAGGGGGAGAGGAGAGGGGGAGAGGAGACAGAAGAGGTAGGGAGTAGAGGGGACAGGAGGGGAGGAGATAGGAGTAGGGTGAGGGGAGAGGAGACAGAAGAGGTAGGGAGTAGAGGGGACAGGAGGGGAGGAGATAGGAAGGGTGAGGGGGAGAGGAGACAGAAGAGGTAGGGAGTAGAGGGGACAGGAGGGGAGGAGAGAAGACAGGAAGGGTGACGGGGGAGGAGACAGGAGGGGTGGCAAATGACAGAAATAAAAAGAATTAAAAGAAAAGCATGTCGAATTCAGCATCAGGTATAAAGAAGGAAGATACATACGAAATAAAAGATTATAAAGAATAAAAAGATAAAGATATATAAGAAAAAAAATTGAAATCAGAACAAATAAAATAAAAATGTCCAGCAGAAAGATGATTGAACACACAGAAAAAAATAAGGAAACAATTGATGATAACATGGAAGGAAAAAAAAGGAAGGAAAAGGCCGAGAAAAGCAGAAGTAAGGAAAGAGATATAGGAAGGAGCGCAGAGAGATGGACGGGGGAAAAGGGCGTGGGGGTGGGGGAGGGGAAAGGTGGACAAACAGAAAAAAAATGAAGACTGTTATTTCAGCAATTATATGAACTGCAACACAGATTATAATTCACGTCGGTGACACTCCCCCGGATCGATAGGCAAACACGGGGAATCTAATGGCTGATTAGTACATAGCGGGGACATTTGAGTGTATAGGGCCACATCTCTCTGTATCTATTCATCTATAAGTATAAAACGTTTTCACCAACCAATCCCACTGCCACATACTGGACACTTTCTTATTTAGGTTACGACACACCTCCTGAAAATGCTGTTGTTCTGGCTGTCATGCAGATCCCCCCCCCCCCCAAATTCAATCCTGACCTGGAACAAGCATGCGGCAAGTGAAGGAACGCACGGAACTCTCCAAACGTATAAATACAAAGACGGGCGATTTTCGTTTTATTTTATGATCTCAGATTGCATCTCGCTGTCTGTAATGATTTGTAATAAATGAGAATTATTCCGGATAATCTTTATTATAGATTTATAGAGTCTCTTCTCCGCGGATCGGGAGTCAATCGGGAAATTCATCTCCTAACCTTTCCCTCGTTCGGTTTTGTAATGAATTTTTGGCTTGTTTTTCTCGTTGTACATGAACGTGATTTAATATGATGGACGCCACTTGCCCTCCATTTCCCCAGGGCTAGGAATTAAAGAGAACCCGTCATTAAAGGATCAGTCCACTCGAGCGTGACAGATGTAGGTGGAGCTTGGTGGGCGAGGCAGCCTCTGGATGCCCCAGCGGTAAGATGTCCCCGTTATCATTCCTGACTCTGCTCCTGGGCACAGGGATGGTGGGAACCCACTATAATGGGCACAGCGGGTGTACAGACCCGGGAACTCAGCACAGGGATGGTGGGAACCCCTCATAATGGGCACAGCAGGTGTACAGACTCAGGGACTCGGCACAGGGATGGAGGGAACCCCTCATAATGGGCACAGCAGGTCTACAGACCAGGGAACTCAGAAAAGGGATGGTGGGAACCGCTCATAAGACCCAGGAACTCAGTACAGAGATAGTGGGAACCCCTCATAATGGGCACAGCGGGTGTACAGACCCGGGAACTCAGCACAGGGATGGTGGGAACCCCTCATAATGGGCACAGCAGGTGTACAGACCCGGGAACTCAGCACAGGGATGGTGGGAACCCCTCATAATGGGCACAGCAGGTGTACAGACCCGGGAACTCAGCACAGGGATGGTGGGAACCCCTCATAATGGGCACAGCGGGTGTACAGACTCAGGGACTCGGCACAGGGATGGTGAGAACTTCTCATAATGGGCACAGCGGGTGTACAGACTCAGGGACTCGGCACAGGGATGGAGGGAACCCCTCATAATGGGCACAGCGGGTGTACAGACCCAGGGACTCAGGCACAGGGATGGAGGGAACCCCTCATAATGGGCACAGCAGGTGTACAGACCCAGGAACTCAGCACAGGGATGGTGAGAACATAATGGGCACAGCGGACAGACTCAGGGACTCGGCACAGGGATGGAGGGAACCCCTCATAATGGGCACAGCGGGTGTACAGACCCAGGGATTTGGCACAGGGATGGAGGGAACCCCTCATAATGGGCACAGCGGGTGTACAGACCCAGGGATTTGGCACAGGGATGGAGGGAACCCCTCATAATGGGCACAGCGGGTGTACAGACCCGGGGACTCGGCACAGGGATGGAGGGAACCCCTCATAATGGGCACAGCGGGTGTACAGACCCGGGAACTCAGCACAGGGATGGTGGGAACTTCACATCGGTGTACAGACCCAGGGACTAATGGGCACAGCGGGTGTACAGACCCGGGAACTCAGCACAGGGATGGTGGGAACCCCTCATAATGGGCACAGCGGGTGTACAGACCCGGGGACTCGGCACAGGGATGGAGGGAACCCCTCATAATGGGCACAGAAGGTGTACAGACCCGGGAACTCAGCACAGGGATGGTGGGAACCAGTTTAGGGTGGAGGGGCCCATTGAGGTTCCCCACCTCTGGCCATAGATATAGATATATTAATGGCCCCTCAGCGGATGGATAGCAGTTTGGGGATTGGTCAGTCCTCCCGGAGGCCCCCCCCCCACCAGCCGCACACACACTCCCAGCTCCGCTCCGCCGCTCGTTCATCACAATAAGGATCGGCTCATCGATTGGAAAATTAGGATGTAAAATGAAATGGCCCCCGACAGATATAATTATTGCCGTGATTTATACGAAAGGAAACGTCTCGTCTTCCCAACAACATAATCAACAAATTGAATGATCTAATGAAGTCAAGGAGGAGCCGTCCTTCCCTCGTACCGACTATCGAACAGATCGCCGCGTTCCCGGGGGAATCTATAACGTGACGCACAGCACTTCCCGCACGCACCGCGCTGATGGCTTAGTATTAATCCGATGACAAGACGGTAACACCGCAACTTGTTTTAGGAAAAGTTCCTTATGATTTATTGTGGATGTGAGCCGAGCAGATTGATGGATCGCCCATACATGCCTCAATCTTAACATGGGGGGGAATACAGAAGGGCACAGTACAGGGGGGAATACAGAAGGGCACAGTACAGGGGGAATACAGAAGGGCACAGTACAGGGGGAATACAGAAGGGCACAGTACAGGGGGGATACAGAAGGGCACAGTACAGGGGGAATACAGAAGGGCACAGTACAGGGGGTAATACAGAAGGGCACAGTACAGGGGGGATACAGAAGGGCACAGTACAGGGGGGAATACAGAAGGGCACAGTACAGGGGGGAATACAGAAGGGCACAGTACAGGGGGGAATACAGAAGGGCACAGTACAGGGGGGATACAGAAGGGCACAGTACAGGGGGGATACAGAAGGGCACAGTACAGGGGGAATACAGAAGGGCACAGTACAGGGGGGAATACAGAAGGGCACAGTACAGGGGGGATACAGAAGGGCACAGTACAGGGGGAATACAGAAGGGCACAGTACAGGGGGTAATACAGAAGGGCACAGTACAGGGGGAATACAGAAGGGCACAGTACAGGGGGAATGCAGAAGGGCACAGTACAGGGGGAATACAGAAGGGCACAGTACAGGGGGGAATACAGAAGGGTACAGTTCAGGGGGAATACAGAAGGGCACAGTTACAGGGGGAATACAGAAGGGCACAGTACAGGGGGGAATACAGAAGGGCACAGTACAGGGGGAATACAGAAGGGCACAGTACAGGGGGGATGCAGAAGGGCACAGTACAGGGGGAATACAGAAGGGCACAGTACAGGGGGAATACAGAAGGGCACAGTACAGGGGGGATGCAGAAGGGCACAGTACAGGGGGGAATGCAGAAGGGCACAGTACAGGGGGGGAATACAGAAGGGCACAGTACAGGGGAATACAGAAGGGCACAGTACAGGGGGAATGCAGAAGGGCCACAATACAGGGGGAATGCAGAAGGGCACAGTACAGGGGGAATACAGAAGGGCACAGTACAGGGGGGAAGACAGAAGGGCACAGAACGGGGGGAATACAGAAGGGCACAGTACAGGGGGGGGGTCAGGGGGGCACAGTACAGGGGGATGTAGAAGGGCACAGTACAGGGTGGGTCAGGAGGGCACAGTACGGGGGGAATGTAGAAGGTCACAGTACAGGGGGAATACAGAGGGGCACAGTACAGGGGGAATACAGAAGGGCACAGTACAGGGGGGTCAGGAGGGCACAGTACAGGGGGATGTAGAAGGGCAGAGTACAGGGGGGGGTCAGGAGGGCACAGTACAGGGGGAATGTAGAAGGTCACAGTACAGGGGGAATACAGAAGGACACAGTACGGGGGGAACACAGAAGGGCACAGTACAGGGGGGTCAGGAGGGCACAGTACAGGGGGATGTAGAAGGGCAGAGTACAGGGGGGGTCAGGAGGGCACAGTACAGGGGGAATGTAGAAGGTCACAGTACAGGGGGAATACAGAAGGGCACAGTACGGGGGGAACACAGAAGGGCACAGTACAGGGGGGAATACAGAAGGGCACAGTACAGGGGGGGAATACAGAAGGGCACAGTACAGGGGGATGTAGAAGGGCAGAGTACAGGGGGGGTCAGGAGGGCAGAGTACAGGGGGAATGTAGAAGGTCACGGTACAGGGGGAATACAGAAGGGCACAGTACGGGGGGGGGGGGGGTGTCAGGAGGGCACAACACTGGGATCAGCAGGGCACAGTATAGGTTCTGGGACACGACCATATCGGGACAGTTTAGTAAAAAGCATGATTGTCCCAGCAAATTCGGGACAGTTGGTAAGAATGATGTAATTCAAGATTATTGTGGGGCCCCCCATGTACCTAGGGCCCCGGGGCAGTGCCCAGGAGTGCCCTTGCATTAAGATGGCCCTGGATCTGACTCCAAAGGGATGAATCTCAGTGGATTTGGGAGGAGATGTCTGTCTGAGAGTGAGTACAGGCAGAAAAATATTCCCCGACCCCACCAAAAATAGTAGATATTCCTGCCTTGCAGCGCTGGGGACCTGTACTACAGGATCAGCGAGGACCACGTCTACATTCAATGTGCATGTCATTCACATAAATATGTAAACCATCATGTGTAAGGGCTATATACATGTACAATAATAATAGTGCAGAGACTGATGATGTGATTGGCTCAGTGATCTCTGTACAGCACTGAACTGGCTGGACTTTGATGCTCCCCTATCTGCCTTTTTCATCTGAACAATAGGAGTTCAATATAATCTATTATCACATCTATGATAGGTAGGTTTCCCATTACCAGTATACTCATTCCCCTCTTTGAGACCCATAATTACCAATTACCTGAGACCAATATCATTGGGGTGTGTATTATTTCCCATCTCGGGTTTTTCTTTCTTTCATACATTTATATATTATATTGTATTCAAGGTTATTCATTTGTATTATATATTATGTTTTGATATTTGTGTTTTGTTTATTCTGAATATCTTATATGTTTTCTTTTTTGCCTTACAGGTACCTCCTGAAGAAGCACTACAGCGAAACGCGTAGAGCCTACAGGCATTTATATAGCTGCATATATTGTTTCTAGCTACAGTATCTGTGATGATATTGTTTGTATGTCATAAAGAGTTATCTTTATTTTCTCTCTTTTTATACCCACTTGTTTATAATAAAAATATTTTTCTTGAAAAATATTCATTGCTTGTATCTATTTGTGCTACCATTAACCACTTAAGGACCCCTTCACGCCAATATACGTCGGCAGAATGGCACGGCTGGCGCGCTCTGACCCCGTCCAAAGCTCCGTGACCGTGCCCGCGGGACCCGATCGTCGCCGGAGTCCCGCGATCGGTCACCGGAGCAGAAGAACGGGGAGAGGTGAGTGCAAACACAGCTTCCCCGTTCTTCACAGTGGCAATGTCAGTGATCGTCCCTGATATCCCTGATCAATGACGTCACCCCCTTACAGTTAGAAACACATACCAGGTCACGCTTAACCCCTTCAGCGCCCCCTAGTGGTTAACTCCTGAACTGCAATTGTAATTTTCACAGTAATCAGTGCATTTTTATAGCACTTTTTGCTGTGATGGTCCCAAAAATGTGTCAAAAGTGTCCGATGTGTCCGCCATAATGTCGCAGTCAAAAAAAAAAAAAAAAAATCGCTGATCGCCGCCATTAGTAGTAAAAAAAAAATATTAATAAAAATGCCATAAAACTATCCCCTATTTTGTAAACGCTATAAATTTTGCGCAAACCAATCGATAAACGCTTATTGCGATTTTTTTTTTTTTTTTACTAAAAATATGTAGAAGAATACGTATCGGCCTAAACTGAGGAAAAAAAATAGTTTTTTTATATATATATTTTTGGGGGATATTTATTATAGCAAAAAGTAAAAAATATTGAATTTTTTTCAAAATTGTCGCTCTATTTTTGTTTGTAGCGCAAAAAATAAAAACCGCCGAGGTGATCAAATACCACCAAAAGAAAGCTCTATTTGTGGGAAAAAAAGGACGCCAATTTTGTTTGGGAGCCGCGCCGCACGACCGCGCAATTGTCTGTTAAATCGACGCAGTGCCGAATCGCAAAAAGGAGCCAGGCCTTTACCTGCATAATGGTCCGGGGTCTTAAGTGGTTAAAATCACCCTAATCCATTTATCTACCACTGTATGTCAGAGTTATATAAATGTATAATAATAATAGTGTGTGACTGTGGGGGAGGGGGGGGGGACATTAGAGTGTAAGCTCCTCTGGTACAGAGACTGATGTGATTGGCTCAGTGTTCTCAGTAC
>CM056049.1:728171237-728201237 GCA_029574335.1 Rana kukunoris
TTTTTTTATTATTTGGATATAAATCAATCAAGCATAGATTCTAATACACTCTCACAGTCACACTATAATTATATATTGATATATCTCTGACATATACCGCAGCGCTGTACAGAGAACAAGATTTGTAGAAAAAAACTAGGATGGCCTCACTCCAAAAACAATGTTGTTCCTTATTTAATAAAACTGGTCACAAAACAAACATGTCACAGCAAAAAATCAGATGAGAAAGCTGACGCGTTTCACACTATCATACAGTGCTTATTCATAGCTCACAGAGCTGTACAGAGGACACTGAGCCAGTCACATCAGTCTCTGTACCAGAGGAGCTTACACTCTAATGCCCCCTCCCACAGTCACACACTATTATTATTATACATGTATATAGCTCTGACATATACCACAGCGCTGTACAGAGATCACTGAGCCAGTCACATCGGTCTCTGTACCAGAGGAGCTTACACTCTAAAGTGTCCCCCCCCCCCCACAGTCACACAATATTATTATTATACATTTATATAGCTCTGACATATACTGCAGTGCTGTACAGAGAACACTGAGCCAATCACATCAGTCTCTGTGCCAGAGGAGCTCACACTCTAATGTCCCCCCACAGTCACACTATTATTAATTATTTATATTTAAATATTATTTAGTTATTTTTAAATTATTTTTAAATATTCTGGTTGTCTACACATCACTTATATCCAATGACTAGTTAATTATATGTGAAAAAAAAATAAAAACATTTAAACCATTACATAACACAGTTATAAAAAAAAAAAAAAAAAACAGGCGACCACAGGAAGATAAGATCACTGATTCCCCTTGTATGAGGGTTCCAGGAAACGTGTTGGAACCAGCTAGCTGTGTAAACAGTCCAGGACCCGTCGTGGCGGGCGGGCCCCGGCGGAGGAAGGGTTAATACAAACTTTCTGCGCCGTTTGGTTAAATCTGTCATATTTGTCATATGACATGAGCGGAGGTTCATAGGAAGGAGCGAGATCTCCATTCACCGCGCTCCACTGTTTACTAACAACATGTACGCCTGTACTCGCTGCGCTTTATGTTTATGACCGATGAACATTTTATATGTGTGTGTATATATATATATATATAGTACAGATACATGTATAGGGAGAGATTGAAGCACACATAACCAGAGCAATCACAACACACATACACAGAGGCCTGTCATCACAACATTACACCCATCTGCACAGTCATATATATTATATACATTTATAACTCCCTCCATTCCACAGTCACTTACACTCTAATGCCCCCCCCCCCACAGTCCACAGTCACACACTATTATTATTATACATTTATATAGTTCTGACATATACTGCAGTGCTGTACAGAGAACACTGAGCCAGTCACATCAGTCTCTGTACCAGAGGAGCTTACACTCTAAAGCCCCCCCCACAGCCACACACTATTATTATTATACATTTATAGAGCTCTAGCCAGAGGAGCTTACACTCTAATGCCCCCCCCCCCCACAGTCACACACTATTATTATTATACATTTATATAGTTCTAGCCAGAGAGCTTACACTCTAATGCCCCCCCCACACCCACAGTCACCACACAACTAATTAATTATTATACATTTATATAGTTCTAGCCAGAGGAGCTTACACTCTAATGCCCCCCCCCCAGTCACTATTATAATTATACATTTATATAGTTCTAGCCAGAGGAGCTTACACTCTAATGCCCCCCCCCCACAGTCACACACTATTATTATTACATGTATACATGTAGTATAGTTCTAGCAGAGGAGCTTACACTCTAATGCCCCCCCCCCCCACAGTCACACACTTATTATTATTATACATGTATATAGCTCTGACATATACCGCAGTGCTGTACAGAGAACACTGAGCCAATCACATCAGTCTCTGTACAGAGGAGCTTACACTCTAATGCCCCCCCCCCCCCCCACAGTCACACACTATTATTATTATACATTTATATAGCTCTAGCCAGAAGAGCTAACACTCTAATGCCCCCCCCCCCACAGTCACACACTATTATTATTATACATTTATATAGCTCTAGCCAGAAGAGCTTACACTCTAATGCCCCCCCCCCACACAGTCACAAACTATTATTATTATACATTTAGATATAGCTCTAGCCAGAGGAGCTTACACTCTAATGCCCCCCACACTATTATTATTATACATATATATAGCTCTGACATATACCCCAGCGCTGTACAGCATGCCCCAATGTATTCCTATTATAAATTTCCCCTTCGTTTGTAAAGTCCCAGCAATATACACAGCGCTGTACATGAATAATAAAGATTATTACTATTGATGTGTATTGGGGGGGGGGGGGGCGCCGGGCCGGGGACTAGGGCAATAATGTAATTACATAAACAAATGCATGATAGTAAAGGATCAGGAGGGGGGGGTGTTCAAAAGAGCTTACAGTCTAAAGCAGTGGTCTCCAAACTGTGGCCCGGGGGCCAGATGTGGCCCTTTGCTTGCCTTTATCTGGCCCTTGGGGCAATATTCCAACTGACACTAATGATGGGGCACCATTACATCTACTACTGTCTGTCACCATCAATGAAGTACTATTCATCGTACTCCTCTTTGATATCAAGAATGGGTCGCTATCGCTCGCATTAAAACCAATGATGGGGCACTGATGCCGGGGGGCATTTTCTACTCTCACTGGCCACAGTCCGGCCCCCCTAAAGCCTCGAGGACAGAAAACTGGCCCTTTGCTTAAAAAGTTTGGAGACCCCCTGGCCTAAACCCATACAAACGTTTTATTTATTTTTTTCAAAGCTCCAACAAATAACAAAATAATAACAAGGTAACGGTATGGAGAGCCTGTACAGAAGAGCTTGCAATCTAAACGGATACAAATGAGACATTTTTACCATGCGCCAACAAAATGACGTAACGCACATAAATACCTGCGTGGGAACCCCGTACAGAAGAGCTTACAATCGAAACCGATACAAAAAGAGGTTTTCTTTTTTCTTTTTCAGGGGGTGTAACAATAACGATGTAATACCTGCATGGGAAACTGTACAGAAGAGCTAACACTCTACAGAGAGAGGGGGGGGGAGGGGAAGGAAAGGCAGTGTCAGCACAGTATACAAACACAGCAAAAACCAACAAAACATGGAAGTGCTGCTGAAACACAACAAATAAAGACAAAGGAGCCGACGTATGGGTTTGCTTTTGTTGTATATCAGTTGTGTTACTTTTGTGTGTTTTGTATCATTTCCAGGAGTTACAAGGAGCCCATTTCTGATATATTTGGTAAAGGGGAGAGCAGCAGTCCAGACTGAGTGCAAGGGTTAGGAGGGGGGGGGGGGGGGGCAAAACTTGCATATATACCCTAGGAGGGACAGACAGACAGGGGTCCCCAGGACAGACAGACAGGGGTCCCCAGGACAGACAGCCAGGGTCCCCAGGACAGACAGCCAGGGGTCCCAGGACAGACAGCCAGGGGTTCCAGGACAGACAGGGGTCCCCAGGACAGACAGGGGTCCCCAGGACAGACAGCCAGGGGTTCCAGGACAGACAGCCAGGGGTTCCAGGACAGACAGGCAGGGGTCCCCAGGACAGACAAACAGGGGTCCCCAGGACAAATAGACAGGGGTCCCCAGGTCAGACAGGCAGGGGTCCCCAGGACATATAGGCATCGGTCTTCAGGACAGATAGGAATCCCCAGGACAGACAGGTAGGGGTCCCCAGGACAGACAGATATGAGTCCCCAGGACAGACAGGGGTCCCAAGGACAGACAGGGGTCCCCAGGACAGACAGGGGTCTCCAGGACAGACAGGGGTCCCCAGGACAGACAGGAATCCCCAGGACAGACAGGCAGGGGTCCCCAGGTCAGACAGGCAGGGGTCCCCAGGACAGACATGCATGGGTCCCCAGGGCAGACAGGCAGGGGTCCCCAGGACAGACAAACAGGGGTCCCCAGGACAAATAGACAGGGGTCCCCAGGTCAGACAGGCAGGGGTCCCCAGGACATATAGGCATCGGTCTTCAGGACAGATAGGAATCCCCAGGACAGACAGGTAGGGGTCCCCAGGACAGACAGATATGAGTCCCCAGGACAGACAGGCAAGGTCCCCAGGACAGACAGACAGGCGTCGCCAGGACAGACATGGTCCCCAGGACAGACAGGAATCCCCAGGACAGACAGGCAGGGGTCACCAGGACAAACAGACAGGGGTCCCCAGGTCAGACAGGCAGGGGTCCCCAGGTCAGACAGTCAGGGGTCCCCAGGACAGACATGCATGGGTCCCCAGGACAGACAGGAATCCCCAGGACAGACAGGCAGGGGTCCCCAGGACAGACAAACAGGGGTCTCCAGGACAAACAGACAGGGGTCCCCAGGACAGACAGACAGGCAGGGGTCCCCAGGACAGACAGATATGAGTCCCCAGGACAGACAGACAAGGTCCCGAGGACAGACAGACAGGGGTCCCCGGGACAGACAAGGGTCCCCAGGAAAGACAGACAGGGGTCCCCAGGACAGACAGACAGGGGTCCCCAGGACAGACAGACAGGGGTCCCCAGGACAGACAGGAATCCCCAGGACAGACAGACAAGGGTCCCCAGGACAGACATGGGTCCCCAGGACAGACAGGTTGGGGTCCCCAGGTTAGACAGGTAGGGGTCCCCAGACTCCTGTGTGTGTTTTGTATCATTCCCAGCAGTTACAATGTATCCAGTTCTCCGGCTGATACATTTGGTAAAGTGAGGAGCCGGCGGCGGTCCAGCCTGAGTTCAAGGGTTAGGAGCCAAGGGTGAAACCGGCAAGGGGGCAACCAACAGGACAGGCAGGCAAAGGGCCCTAGATTAGACAGGTAGGGGCCCCCAGGATCATGTGTGTCATTCATATCAGCTCTATCAGTAAACATTTGGTAAACGGGGACAACAGTCCAGCCAGAGTTCAAGGGTCAGGAGCACAAATACAAAGGGGGGCAACCCCCTGGACAGGCAGGCACAGGTCTCCAGGACAGACAGACACAGGTCCCCAGGACAGAGGGGCATAGTACCCCAGGACAGGCAAATATAAGTTCCCAAAACACATGGGCACAGGTGAAACCGGGAAAGGGGCAACCCACAGGACAGCTGGGCACAGTACCTGAGGACAGACAGACACAGGTTCCCAGGATCTTGTTAGTGATTTGTATCAGTTCTCGCCGTTACAATGTATCCAGTTGGTAAATGGGGGGCAGTCGTCCAGCTTGAGTTCAAGGGTCAGGAGCACATTTGCAAGGTGGGCAAACCCCAGGACAGACAGGCACAGGGACCCTGGATTGAGGAGCACAGGCCCCCAGGACAGGCAGGCATAGGAACCCAGGACAGACAAACATGAGTCTCCAGGACAAATAGGCACAGGACCCCAGGACAGAGGGGCACAGGATCACAGGTTAGACAGGCAGGGGTCCCCAGAATGAAGGTCCCAGAATGTCCCCAGGACAGACAATTCTAGGTCCACAGGACAGAAGGGCAGAGTTCCCCAGGACAGACAGACACAGGTCCCCAAGACAGACAATTTTAAGGTCCCCAGAACAAATAGGCACAGGTCACCAGGACAGAGGAGCACAGGACCCAAGGTTAGACAAGCAGGGGTCCCCAGGACAGACAGGCACAGGACCCCAGGACAGAGGGGCACAGGTCCCCAGGACAGATAGACACAGGTCCCCTTGACAGATAGACATTCCCAGGATAGGGGGCAGAGGTCCCCAGGACAGAAACACACAGGTCCCCAGGAAAAAGGGCAGAGGTCCCCAGGACAGACAGGCACAGGACCCTAGGACAGACAGGCACAGGACCCCAGGACAGAGGGGCACAGATCCACAAGACAGACAATTCTAGGTCCCCAGGACAGACAGGCACAGGACCCCAGGATAGAGGGGCACAGGTCCCAAGGACAGATAGACACAGGGTCCCCAGGACAGAGGGGCACAGGTCCCCAGGACAGATAGACACAGGGTCCCCAGGACAGAGAGGCACAGGTCCCCTTGACAGATAGACATCCCCAGGACAGGGGGCAGAGGTCCCCAGGACAGAGAGGCACAGGACCCCAGGACAGAAACACACAGGTCCCCAGGACAGAGGGCAGAGGTCCCCAGGACAGACAGGCACAGGACCCTAGGACAGAGGGGCACAAGACCCCAGGACAGACAGGCACAGGACCCCAGGACAGAAACACACAGGTCCCCAGGACAGACAGGCACAGGACCCCAGGACAGAGGGGCACAGGTCCAGAAGACATACAATTCTAGGTCCCTAGGACAGAGGGGCAGAGGTCCCAGGACAGACAGACACAGGACCCCAAGACAGACAATTTTAGGTCCCCAGGACAAATAGGCACAGTCACCAGGACAGCAGCACCCCAGGATCATGCAGCACCCCCCCCCCCCACCCCTTCCATGACAACTGACTTACCAAAGCAGACTTGCTGGCCAGGCTGGTGTTGTCAGCCATGCTGCCTGTGGGCTCTCCTCCCTCCGCTCAGTCCAGCAGCTCCTATTAAATAATTCACCCAATTCACAGAGACAAATCTCCAGCCTCTAATCCTCGCAGGAGGCTTCCTCCTCTCCCCCGGCTTCTCCCGCAATCCACGACTCCTTTTTTTTCTTTTTTCTTTTTTTATGTTGCCACTACAAGCAGTGAGATATTTTTTTAATCTGCCCCCTTTTTTTTTTTTCCTTTCTTTTTTTTTTTTTTCCTCTCTCTCTCTCTTTTTTTTTTTTTTTCGCAACAAGTGTTAAGCGCAGGCAGAGTGACCTGAGAGTGAGAGATCTGCCCCGCTTTGCTCCCATTTGCTAACAGCATGTCAAGGGAGTGATAAATAGGGAGGGAGGGTTTAGTGACAGCCCAGGGAAAGTGCCATTCATCTCCCCACCAGGGACCCGCCGTGATCTGCTCCTCCACATATATATTATATATCCTTTCTCTCCCTCTGCTGTCCGCCATCAACAGCCACCCTTAACGCTGCGCTGGCGTGTCGCGTCACCGCGCCGTCTCCGCGCCTTTATTTTTAAAAATTTTACTAAAATTTTAAGTGCTAAGATTTTTATTATACTGTATTTTATTTTATTTTTTTTTTATTTTTTTTTTATATATTTTTTTTATTTAAATGCTTTGGGGCGTATTTTTAAAGGGCGTATTTATAAAATGGTAGCGTCCAGGATTGACCGTTTGTGTTTAAAATCACGGAAAAAAAAATATTCGTATTTGTTAATTAAGAAAAAAAAATAAAAATAAACTAAGTCCTGATATTTTTATTAAACTGTATTATATTTTTATTTATTTCAATTTTATTTTTAGTTACTTATTTTTTATTTTATTTAAATGCTTTGAGGGCGTATTTATAAAATTGTATAAAAAGTCCTGAGATTTTTTATTAAACTGTATTTTATTTTTATTTATTGAAATATTATTTTTATTTACTTATTTTTTATTTTATTTAAAAAAAAAAATTAAGTCCTGAGATTTTTATTAAACAGTATTTTATTTTTATTGATTTAAATTTTATTTTTATTTATTTATTTTTTATTTTATTTAAATGCTTTGAGGGCGTATTTATAAAATTGTAGCGTCCAGGATTAACCGTTTGTGTTTAAAATTACAGAAAGTAAATATTCATATTTGTTAATTAGGAAAAGAAATTTAAAAAAATGTAAGTCCTGAGATTTTTATTAAACTGTATTTATTTTTATTTATTTAAATTTTATTTTTATTTACTTATTTTTTATTTTATTTAAAAAAAAAATAAGTCCTGAGATTTTTATTAAACTGTATTTTATTTTTATTTATTGAAATATTATTTGTATTTACTTATTTTTTATTTTATTTAAAAAAAATTAAGTCCTGAGATTTGTATTAAACTGTATTTTATTTATTAAAATTTTATTTTTATTTACTTATTTTTTTATTTTATTTAAAAAAAATGAAGTCCTGAGATTTTTATTAAACTGTATTTTATTTTTATTTATTGAAATATTATTTTTATTTACTTATTTTTTATTTTATTTTAAAAAATTAGGTCCTGACATTTTTATTAAACTGTATTTTATTTTTATTTATTTATTTAAATTTTATTTTTATTTATTTATTTTTTATTTTATTTAAATGCTTTGAGGGCGTATTTATAAAATTGTAGCGTTTGTGTTTAAAATTACGGAAAGTAAATATTCGTATTTGTTAATTAGGAAAAGAAATATAAAAAAATGTAAGTCCTGAGATTTTTATTAAACTGTATTTTATTTTTATTTATTGAAATATTATTTTTATTTACTTATTTTTTATTTTATTTAAAAAAAAAAGTCCTGAGATTTTTTATTAAACTGTATTTTATTTTTATTTATTTAAATTTTATTTTTATTTATTTAAATTTTATTTTTATTTATTTATTTTTTATTTTATTTAAATGCTTTGAGGGCGTATTTATAAAATTGTAGGGGCAGATTCACAAAGACGTAATATTCCGCTGCGTAATCGAAATACGGTACGCTGCCGTATTTCACCAGACTCTACACCGAATTCAGGTAGTTTTTTTGCGCGTACGCTATTGTGTCGTATTTTTTTTCCGCCGCGCAATCGAAATACGTGAATAGGGGGCGTGAAGCATTTAAATTAAGCGCGTCCCCGCGACGATCGAACTGCGCATGCTCTGTTCAGGAATTTCCCGCCGTGCATTGCGCGAAATCACGTCGTGACGTCATTCGTTGTTTGAGTAGCGGCGTTTACGAACATTCCTATTCCCGGACGACTTACGTTAAAAATAATAAAAGACATCGGAAAACATTGAAATTCGACGCGGGAACGACGGCCATACTTAACATGGGCTGTCTAATATTAGACCAGCAAAAAGCAGGTATAGTGAAACGGAAAAAAAAGATGACTAAAGGTGCCGTAAGAGATTGCGTTGAAAGTGCGAAATTTTGTGGATTGCAGGCAAAAGCTCATTAGCATACCCTGACGGCGAAAAACAACAGGAAGTCCGCCCAGTGGCCGCAATTTTCTGGCAGCGTAGATCTGAAGGCGTACTAACACGTAATACAGTCGAAATGAAGCCCGCAGGTGTCTTTTCATGGTTTGAGGATTTCGACTAGCGTAAAAACGCCCGTAAGTCGAAATTACTCCAGTCTAACAACATTTACACAGGCGTAATCGCTTTGTGAATCTAGGCCGTAGCGTCCAGGATTAACCGTTGGTGTTTAAAATTACGGAAAGTAAATATTCGTATTTGTTAATTAGGAAAAGAAATATAAAAAAATGTAAGTCCTGAGATTTTTATTAAACTGTATTTTATTTATTGAAATATTATTTTTATTTACTTATTTTTTTATATTATTTAAAAAAAAAATAAGTCCTGATATTTTTATTAAACTGTATTTTATTTTTATTTATTTATTTTTTATTTTATTTAAAAAAAAATAAGTCCTGAGATTTTTATTAAACTGTATTTTATTTTTATTTATTTAAATTTAATTTTTATTTATTTATTTTTTATTTTATTTAAAAAAAAATAAGTCCTGAGATTTTTATTAAACTGTATTTTATTTTTATTTATTTAAATTTAATTTTTATTTATTTATTTTTTATTTTATTTAAATGCTTTGAGGGCGTATTTATAAAATTGTAGGCCCAGATTCATAGAGAATTAGATTCTCGTAGCGTATCAGAAATACACTACGCCGCCGTTTCTTACTTGGCTCTACGTGGAATCCAGGTAGATTTTGTCCAGTAAACGACGGCGGCGTAGTGTATTTCTCACGTCGCAATCCATCTACGCGAGTAGGGGGCGTGAAGGATTTAAAATAGGCGCATGCTCCGTTCGCAAATTTCCCGCCGTGCATTGCGCCAAATCACGTCGTTACGTCATTCGTTGTTTGAGTAGCGTCGTTTACGGACATTCCTATTCCCGAACGAGTTACGTAAAAAAAAAAAAAAAAAAAAAATTAAATTCGACGCGGGAACGACGGCCATACTTAACATGGGCTACGCACCGTTAGACCAGCAAAAAGCTGGTCTAACAGTACGTAAAAAAAAACAGACGTAAGCGATTGCGAAGACCGCTCGTATCTTCGTGGATCGCCGTAAAAACACATTTGCATATCCCGACGCATGAAAACGACGCGGACTCCTCCCAGCGGCCGCAAAAATATCGCAGCGTAGATCCCAAGGCTTACGAAGACGTAAGCCTCTCGGATCGAAGCCCGAAGCCGCCGTATCATGGTTTGAGGATTCAAACTAGTGATACGGCGCGCGAAATTTGAAATGACTCCTGTCTAACACCAGTTAGAGAGGCGTAATCGCTCTGTGAATCTGGGCCGTAGTGTCCAGGATTGACCGTTTGTGTTTAAACTTGCGGAAAAAAAAATTGTATTTGTTATTTTAAGAGCTGCCGTTTGCGTTTTAAAATTATGGAGAGAAAATATGTGTATTTCTTTAAAAAAATAAAATTAATTAGGAGGTGTATTTCTAAAAAAGAATAGAATTTACATTCAAACGTATTTACGCCTATGTTGCTTTGGAGCATATTTATTACATTTTAGCGTCCAAGATTGATTGCATTTAGCCACCATTTGCGTTTGGAAAATATGGAGACAATTTTTTAAGAAATACACATATTGGCCCAGATTCATAAAGCAATTACGCCTGTCTAACTGGTGTTAGACAGGAGTCATTTCAAATTTCGCGCGCCGTATCACTAGTTTGAATCCTCAAACCATGATACGGCGGCTTCGGGCTTCGATCCGAGAGGCTTACGTCTTCGTAAGCCTTCGGATCTACGCTGCGATATTTTTGCGGCCGCTGGGAGGAGTTCGCGTCGTTTTCATGCGTCGGGATATGCAAATGAGTTTTTACGGCGATCCACGAAGATACGAGCGGTCTTCGCAATCGCTTACGTCTGTTTTTTTTTACGTACTGTTAGACCAGCTTTTTGCTGGTCTAACGGTGCGTAGCCCATGTTAAGTATGGCCGTCGTTCCCGCGTCGAATTTAAATTTTTTTTTTTTTTTTTACGTAACTCGTTCGGGAATAGGAATCTCCGTAAACGACGCTACTCAAGAAAAAATGACGTAACGACGTGATTTCGCGCAATGCACGGCGGGAAATTTGCGAACGGAGTATGCGCAGTTCGATCGCCGCGGGAACGCGCCTATTTTAAATGATTCACGCCCCCTACTCGCGCAGATGGATTGCGACGGGAGAAATACACTACGCCGCCGTCGTTTACTGGACAAAATCTACCTGGATTCAACTTAGAGCCAGGTAAAAAACGGCGGCGTAGAGTATTTCTGATACGCTACGATAGTCTAATTCTATCTGAATCTGGGCCATTGTGTATTTCTTAAAAAAATAAAATAAATTAGGAGGTGTATTTCTAAAAAACAATGAAATTTACATTGAAACATATTTATGTATTTATGTTGCTTTTGGGCGTATTTATATGCTAATGATTGCCTAGCGTCCAGGATTGACCGTTTGCGTTTCTAACTAAAATTTCAACGTAAGTCCTGGAATGTTCGTAAACCCCCCCCCCCCGTGATTTCGCGCAATGCACGGCGGGAAATTCCTGATATTAAACTGTATTTTATTTTTAAAAAAATACGAAACAATAGCGTACGCGCAAAAAAACTACCTGAATTCGGTGTAGAGTCTGGTGAAATACGGCAGCGTACCGTATTTCGATTACGCAGCGGAATATTACGTCTTTGTGAATCTGCCCCAATGAAATTTACATTGAAACATATTTATGTATTTATGTTGCTTTTGGGCGTATTTATAAAATTGTAGGCCTAGATTCACAAAGCGATTACGCCTGTGTAAATGTTGTTAGACAGGAGTAATTTCGATTTACGAGCGTTTTTACGCTAGTCGAAATCCTCAAACCATGAAAAGACACCTGCGTGCTAAATTTCGACTTTATTACGTGTTAGTACGCCTTCAGATCTACGCTGCCTGAAAATTGCGGCCACTGGGCGGACTTCCTGTTGTTTTTCACCTTCATGGTATGCTAATGAGCTTTTGCCTGGAATCCACAAAATTTCGCTCTTCAAACGCAATCTCTTACGGCACCTTTAGTCATCTTTTTTTTCCGTTTCACTATACCAGCTTTTTGCTGGTCTAATATTAGACAGCCCATGTTAAGTATGGCCGTCGTTCCCGCGTCGAATTTCAACGTTTTTCGATTTCTTTTATTATTTTTAACGTAAGTCGTCCGGGAATAGGAATGTTCGTAAACGCCGCTACTCAAACAACGAATGACGTCACGACGTGATTTCGCGCAATGCACGGCGGGAAATTCCTGAACAGAGCATGCGCAGTTCGATCGTCGCGGGGACGCGCTTAATTTAAATGCTTCACGCCCCCTACTCACGTATTTCGATTGCGCGGCGGAAAAAAAATACGATACAATAGCGTACGCGCAAAAAAACTACCTGAATTCGGCGTAGAGTCTGGTGATAGACGGCAGCGTAGCGTATTTCGATTACGCAGCGGAAGATTACATCTATGTGAATCTGCCCCGTAGCGTCCAGGATTGACCGTTTGCGTTTAACTAAAATTTTAAGTCCTGCCCCCCCCCCCCTGAGATTTATATTAAACTGTATTTTATTTTTATTTATTTATTTTTTATTTTTAAAAAAAATTTAAGTCCTAACCCCCCCTGAGATTTTTATTAAACTGTATTTTTATTTATTTATTTATTTTTTATTTTTACAAAAATGTTAAGTCCTGTGTCCCCCTGAGATTTTTTTTTTATTAAACTGTATTTTTTTTTTTTTTTTTATTTTTTTTTTTTTTACAAAAAATGTAAGTCTTGCCCCCCCTGAGATTTTTATTAAACTGTATTTTATTTTTTATTTATTTATTTTTACAAACATTTTAAGTCCTGCCCCCCCTGAGATTTTTATTAAACTGTATTTTATTTTTTATTTATTTATTTTTACAAAAAAATGTAAGTCCTGCCCCCCCCCTGAGATTTTTTTATTAAACTGTATTTTATTTTTTATTTATTTATTTTTACAAAAATTTTAAGTCCTGCCCCCCCCCCCTGAGATTTTTATTAAACTGTATTTTATTTTTTATTTATTTATTTTTACAAAAAAATTAAGTCCTGCCCCCCCTGAGATTTTTATTAAACTGTATTTTATTTTTTATTTATTTATTTTTACAAAAAATGTAAGTCCTGCCCCCCCCCCTGAGATTTTTATTAAACTGTATTTTATTTTTTATTTATTTATTTTTACAAACAATTTAAGTCCTGCCCCCCCCCCCTGAGATGTTTTATTAAACTGTATTTTATTTTTTATTTATTTATTTTTACAAAAATTTTAAGTCCTTTTATTAAATGGTAAAAATTTAAGTAAAACACTTATGTTGCTTCGGAGCGAACAGGATTGACTGTTTGCGTTTAAAATTACGTAAAAAAAAAAAATATTCGTATTTGTTAATTTAAGAGGTCATGTTCTCTTAAAAAAAAAAATTAGGAAGCGTATTTAAAAAAAATAATGGGATTTACATTTGAACGCAATTAACCGACATTCACCAATATTCGTTTTTTGGATTTCATATTGGTAATAATGAACAATAAATATGTCTACCTGTAAGCAGGGGTTCCCACCATCCCTGTGCTGAGTTCCCGGGTCTGTAGACCCGCTGTGCCCCATTATGAGGAGTTCCCACCATCCCTGTGCTGAGTTCCCGGGTCTGTACACCTGCTGTGCCCATTATGAGGGGTTCCCACCATCCCTGTGCTGAGTTCCCGGGTCTGTACACCCGCTGTGCCCATTATGAGGGGTTCTCACCATCCCTGTGCCAAGTTCCCAGGTCTGTACACCCGCTGTGCCCATTATGAGGGGTTCTCACCATCCCTGTGCTGAGTTCCCGGGTCTGTACACCTGCTGTGCCCATTATGAGGGGTTCCCACCATCCCTGTGCTGAGTTCCCGGGTCTGTACACCCGCTGTGCCCATTATGAGGGGTTCTCACCATCCCTGTGCTGAGTTCCCGGGTCTGTACACCTGCTGTGCCCATTATGAGGGGTTCCCACCATCCCTGTGCTGAGTTCCCGGGTCTGTACACCTGCTGTGCCCATTATGAGGGGTTCCCACCATCCTGTGCTGAGTTCCCGGGTCTGTACACCCGCTGTGCTCATTATGAGGGGTTCCCACCATCCCTGTGCTGAGTTCCCGGGTCTGTACACCTGCTGTGCCCATTATGAGGGGTTCCCACCATCCCTGTGCTGAGTTCCCGGGTCTGTACACCTGCTGTGCCCATTATGAGGGGTTCCCACCATCCCTGTGCTGAGTTCCCGGGTCTGTACACCTGCTGTGCCCATTATGAGGGGTTCCCACCATCCCTGTGCTGAGTTCCCGGGTCTGTACACCCGCTGTGCTCATTATGAGGGGTTCCCACCATCCCTGTGCTGAGTTCCCGGGTCTGTACACCTGCTGTGCCCATTATGAGGGGTTCCCACCATCCCTGTGCTGAGTTCCCGGGTCTGTACACCTGCTGTGCCCATTATGAGGGGTTCCCACCATCCCTGTGCTGAGTTCCCGGGTCTGTACACCTGCTGTGCCCATTATGAGGGGTTCCCACCATCCCTGTGCTGAGTTCCCGGGTCTGTACACCTGCTGTGCCCATTATGAGGGGTTCCCACCATCCCTGTGCTGAGTTCCCGGGTCTGTACACCTGCTGTGCCCATTATGAGGGGTTCCCACCATCCCTGTGCTGAGCCCCATTATGATATAAAGATTTCAGATTGAGTTTTTTTTTGCCAAAGCGGAGGAGAGCAATGAAAGTCGGCAGAAAAGGACAGCGCCGCCACCTAGAGGACAATTCCTGAAAGACACGAATCGCGTCGGCTTCGCGGCGGTGTGATATAAATCGGTGGAATTTACAGCGACACAAGCGGCAGAACGTCTTTATAAAATCGGCCAATCCCCTCCCTACAACACGGACGCCATCGTTTTTTTTTTTTTTTTTAGCAATAAACAAAAATCAACAAAAATAAGCTCAGCCGTTTATCGCGGCTGCAAACCTCGGGCTGCGTTCAGACAGGAGCATGCGCAAAATCGCGCACTTTTCCGACACGCACAGAAACGCGCTGCCCTGTATCAGACCTGCATTGGTGCCGTTCAATCATAACTACTTCCCGACCGCACTATAGACAACGGCCCGTCATCTAGGAGGGCGTGTCCCATCCATGGACCTCCTCCCAGAGCCCCGCCTCCCGCCTCCGGCGCGCTCAGTGATCGTTCTGTCTTTCGGACACGGCTGATCACAGATCGTGGTAAAGGGCCAATCACAGCTGATCACATGTAAACGGGCAAGCCTGTCAGCACATCGTATACACTGATAATCACTGTCCTGATTATCAGTGCAGCCCATCAATGTCAATCAGTGTCCATCAGTGCCGCCTATCATTGCCTCTTATCAGTGCCTCCTCTTTAGTCCTGCCTATTAGTGGCCATCAGTGCAGCCTATCAATGCCTAACAGTGCAGCCTATCAGAGCCCATCAGTGCCGCATATCAGTGCCTCCTCATCAGTGCCACCGATCAGTGCAGCCTATAAATGCCTATCAGTGCAGCCTATCAATGCACATCAGTGTCCATCAGTGCAGCCTATCAGTGCCTCATCAGTGCTGCTCATCCCTATCAGTGCAGCCGAACAGTGCCCATCAGTGCAGCCTATCAGAGCCCATCAGTGCCTTCTCATCAGTGCCACCTATCAGTGCAGCCTATCAGTGCAGAGCCCAATAGTGCCTCCTCTTTAGTGCAGCCTATCAGTGCAGAGCCCAATAGTGCCTCCTCTTTAGTGCCGCCTATCAGTGCCTCCTCATCAGTGCAGCCTATCAATGCCCATTAGTGCAGCCTATCAGTGCCTCCTCATCAGTGCTGCCTATCAGTGCAGCCTATCAGTTCCCATCAGTGCAGCCTATCAATGCCGACCAGTGCAGCCTATCAGTGCCTCCTCATCAGTGCTGTCTATTAGTGCAGCCTATCAGTGCCTATCAATGCCCATCAGTGCAGCCTATCAGAGCCCATCAGTGCAGAACAATAGTAACACAACACGGTTCCATACTTCCGGTGCTGCTCTAGGCATGGGTACACCTCCTTGGACCCAGTGTGTCTGGACTCTATGGTCATCTGCTAACTTGTCACCATCCACAGGCAGCTTCACTCTCTGTCTCCGTAGAACTACTAACACTGGCTGGGGGGGGGGGACATGAAGGAAACAGGGAGGGTCCAGCTAGGACTAAACTAACTAGCACTAAACAGGAGGGGGAGGCCCCCACTTCCTCAATACGGCTGGGTGGGGGGCTGTCTGCCCCCTTCAGACTTTCCAGGGGAACGCGGCAGGGTTGCCCTCTCTCTCCGGCTTTGTTTGCCATTGAACCGGTGGCGGAGGCTCTCCGCACATCACCACATATCAAGGGTCTCCGAGTGGGTCTGCTGGAGGAGAGGGTGGCCCTGTATGCGGACGACATGCTTCTCTTCCTTAACGATGCGGGCCCCTCGCTGCGGGGTGCACTGACCGTCTTGGACACGTTTGCCTCGGTCACTGGACTGAGGGTGAATTGGTCCAAGTCCCTTCTCTTCCCTATAGATCAGGCGGCTAGGTCCACCACCCCTCCCGACAGTCCCCTTAGCTGGGTCACCACCTTTAAGTATCTGGGGGTAACCATCTCTGCCTCGGCGCCCGAATACATTTCGCAAAACTTGTCCCCGGTGCTGCTAGAGGCCCAATCCAGGCTTAAAGCCTGGAGCAACCTCCCCCTGTCTGTTTGGGGAAGGGTGAAGCTAATTAAGATGAAGATAGTCCCTAAACTTATTTACCTTTTCCGCCACTCCCCGCAGTGGGTGCCCAAGTCCTTTTTCAAAAAGCTGAATCAAATTTTTTCCTCCTTTATTTGGGGTCCCTCCCCACCCAGATACAAGCTGACAACCTTGATGAGACCGCGGACGCAGGGTGGTATGGCTTTCCCTGACTGCTACAAATACTACCTTGCCACGCAGTTGGTGACTGCGGCATGGTGGCTGCGGCCAGATGGGATGAACACCTCCACTGCACTGGAGGCCTCGGTGGTCGGTTCACTGGAGGCCCTCCGGCTCCTGCTCTATCGGGGCCCTCGCGCCCCGTATCCCCTGACCCCCTCCATGCGCACCACCCTGCGGGCGTGGCGGACTGGTCTGGCCATTGAAAAATGTAAACCCACCGAAATATCCCCGAATGCCCCTATCTGGATCAACCCTACCTTATCACACTTTTATAAGCTCTCAGACCCCATTGCCTGGTCTAAGTATGGCATTAAGCTTGTTTCGCACATAGTCTCCCAAAACGCTCTGATACCATTCTCGGACCTCTCCTCCATGTTCAACTTACCCCAGCACTACGCTTTTAGATACCACCAGCTGTCACATGCCTTCGCGGCTCAGTTCCCCTTGTCGTCCTGCATTGTGGCCCGGTCGGAGTTGGAGAGAACACTAAGGTTTAATTGTGACGCAAAACCCACATCGCACTTGTACTCGTACCTGATCTTTGTGTCTCTCCCCCCCTCTGGATGGGCTGCGGTCCAGATGGCAGGGGGATATCCCCACGCTAGATACGGACGACTGGGACGAGGTCTGGGATCTCCCTTTCTGCTCACTTGTCTCCATTCGCGACAGGATGGTGCAATACAAGATAGTTCACAGAGCTTACTTCACTCCATACAGGCTCCACAAGATGAACCCGGCGCATTCTCCGGAGTGTTGGAGATGCAGGGCATCACCAGGTGACTTCTCCCACATTTTCTGGCAGTGCCCCCGAGGTTCAGCGGTACTGGGTAATGGTGCTGGAAGTGATCAATGCAGTCGCAGCGACCCAGTTGCCGGTAGCGATGGAGGTGTGCCTCCTGGGAATAATTGAGAACATCGTCCCAACCTCCACGGGGCGCACGTTGGTCAGTCTGTTGCTTTTCTATGCGCGCAAGAATATTGCCATGCATTGGAAAAAACCTTCACCCCCTTCTCTGGTGCAGTGGAGGCGTCTGGTGAATGCCAGCCTTCCCCTGTACAGGGACACATACATCAACCGTGGCTGTCCACTGAAATATGACAAGGTTTGGCGTGCATGGCTGGCAGAGTCTAGTACTGCTGGCTAAATACATATGGCCTGAGTTGGCAACCACTGCCATGGTCCTGGTGAGCGGTCCTATGGAGCGGCCCTAGAGGCACCTTGTGGCCGATACATTGAGGAGAGTTGGTACACCCCCACCCTGCCGCATCCTGGTCAATGCACATTGCTACAGATGTTTATTAAATCAGATGTGTTGATGTATGTTGTACGCACTTGAGTACTGTATGTCGTTGTTGTTGAGTTGTTTCTTTCTCTTGTATGTTGTCAAATACCTTAATAAAAAGAACTTTAAAAAAAAAAAAAAAAAAAACAGGAGGGGGAGACAGAGAAATATCCCAATTCACACCGGTAAACTAGTTGTAGTTGCCCAAAACCACCACTAGATGTCGATTCCTGCAAATGCCGCTTTAGGTAAGTAGCCCCTTTAGGCCCAGTGTGTCCGGACAGCGTGGTCACCTGCTGACTTGTCACCACCCACAGGCAGCTTCACTCTCCATTAATGTGACCTCAGCTGATTGCAGGACACAGGAGGAGTGTAAGAAGACAATGACTTTCCTAAGCCCCGCCTCTGTGAAGAGCAAACAGGGCGGGTCCAGCTTGGACTAACCCAACTAGGGCTAAAGAGGAGGGGAGGACACAGGGAGAAACCAAATCACATTAGTAAACGAGTTGCAGTGACATTAAACCACCACTGGGTGTCACTGTAGCAGTGCAATATAACAGCAGAAAACACAGCCCATTAAATATAATAACAAACCAGCATTTGTTGCGATATTCACCTCCAATCCAGAGAGTTCCCCCCGCAGTACTCTCTCCTGCCTGTAGTCAGTCTGAAGGCCAGCCGCCATTCCCATCCTCTGAGCCCAGGTCATCCTGGGCCCACCCCCCCCCCCCCCCCCAGCCTGTGATTGGGCAGAGAAGGAAGGAGTGGCCCACTCCGCTCTCTCCTTTTATCTGCATGCCCCTTGTCAGCACATGAACTGATTGGCTGCTTGTGCTGCTTCTTCCCTTCCCCAGTCTGAGCTCTGCTGTACTGGGATTGTAATAGACTGATGACAGATCACATTGTATTGATGTATGTCTGTTACGTGTGCCTGGAGTCCATCTTTAAAGCTTAATCTTAATCTGGCCATACACCATACAATCTGATTGTACAATCTTCCCAGCAACTAGGTAATGGAAAGACCCTCCCTGATTGGCTGAAAATGAAAAGGCGTGTGCAGGTTTGTCCTCGTATGACATAGTTTGGTAAATCTGTAGATGATTGTATGGAGATCGTCCAATCTGATTGCATAGTGTATGGCCAGCTTGGCCCGATGGCCCGATGGCTTTCTATCTACAGTACATGACCTGAATGTTAAACACAAGACGTCCCTATGGAGAGCCGCCTACACATGGAGGTACTAGAGCCGCCTACACATGGAGGTACTAGAGCCGCCTACACATGGAGGTACTAGAGCCGCCTACACATGGAGGTACTAGAGCCGCCTACACATGGAGGTACTAGAGCCGCCTACACATGGAGGTACTAGAGCCATCTACACATGGAGGTACTAGAGCCGCCTACACATGGAGGTACTAGAGCCGCCTACACATGGAGGTACTAGAGCCATCTTCACCGGGAGGTACCAGAGCCGCCTACACATGGAGGTACTAGAGCCGCCTACACATGGAGGTACTAGAGCCGCCTACATAGGGAGGTATTAGAGTCGGTATAAGAGAGAAACGCGAGGAAGCTTTAGGGGAGGGGGTGTTGCATAGCCCACCCTTAAACCTGTACATTTTGCAACCCTAAACCCTACACTCTACATAGAACACCTCTATACCCTGAATTCTATACATAGCTCACTACTAAACCCTGCACTCTGTACAAAGCACACCCCTGAACTATGTACATAGCACACCCCTAAACTCTGCACTTTGTACATAGCACGCCCCTGAACCCTGCACTATGTACATATCACACCCCTAAACTCTGCACTCTGTACATATCACACTCCTGAACCCTGTACTCTGTACATAGCACACTCCTGAACTTGCACTCTGTACAAAGCACACCCCTAAACTCTGCACTCTGTACATAGCACACTCCTGAACCTTTCACTCTGTACATAGTACACTCCTGAACGCCACACTCTATACATAGCACACTCCTGAATCCTGCACTCTGTACATAGCACACCCCTGAACCCTGCACTATGTACATAGCACACCCCTAAACTCTGCACTCTGTACATAGCACACTCCTGAACCCTGTACTCTGTACATAGCACACTCCTGAATATTGCACTCTGTAAAAAGCACCCTGACCCTTCTGCAAAATGGCGCCGCACCGAACGGGCCCCGCCACGTGTCTTGGAAAGGGCAGCGTGTTCCTGTGCTGTTGGGAAAGCGATCGTTTTCGGGCGCGTTCCCGGTGCGCTCAGAGTGTGTCCGGTCTGCGTCCGATTATTTTTTTTTGTTCTTGGAAAGGCGCTTATCTTGAGCGTAATCCCCGCGGCGGGCAAGAGGCAGCGCTCTTCCCATTTAGCGTGCATGAACGGCGTGTGAACGGCGAGCGTCTATCGCGGCGCACAAAGGAAGGACAGTTATATCCCACTAACGATCGCTCATCTAATCAATCGTCCCCGCCAATCATCCTCAGACGGGGATTGTGAGTGACGGGCGGCGGGAGGTGATGTCGCGTTTGATGGACAGATAAAGATGTGAAGAGAGACAGGCGGCCAATAATGGGAAAACGCATCAGGAGATGGAGGGGGGGAGCAGCGTACAGAGTCTGACAGCTGAGGGGGGGGGGGCGGACACGAGCGGCCAACGCCGAGATCTATGGAAGAGATGGAGTGTGAGACACACGGGGGGGGGGGGGGGGGGTCATTTTATGTAGAACAGACGTGAGATTTTTCTTCAGTTGCAGCGGCTCTTCTCCTGGACTGAACACTGCGAGCTTCTCACAATGTGCGTTAGAAGCTGCAGCAAGTCAGAGCCAGGCTGGAGGAGGTCCAGCATCAACTAGCCCTTTCCTGTCCCTGACCACGCCCCTTTCATTCATTGGATCGCAGTTCTTTTAATCATGGAAGCTCATTATCACATGTGGGCGGTCTACATGCAAATACAGCCTGCCTAGAACCGCCTGCTCCTCTAGACCTGCCCATTAGGGCAATTTGAGATTTGCATAACTCCTCCCACTCCTCCCACTACTTATGGGTCTCACCCATCCCCCCAGGTCGGTCACAGGCCCCGCACTTACCCCATTTAGGTATATAGGTTCCGTGCAGCGCTTCCTCCGGGTGGCAGGTGGCGTCTCTTCCTCTTACTACTAGAGCCTCCTACACATTGAAGTACTAGAGCCGCCTACACAGGGAGGTACTTGAGCCTCCTATATAGGGAGTTACTAGAGACACCTACATAAGGAGGTTCTAGAGCATGGGTCTTCAAACTACGGCCCTCCAGTTGTTCAGGAACTACAATTCCCATCATGCCTAGTCATGTCTGTGAATGTCAGAGTTTTACAATGCCTCACGGGATGTGTAGTTCCGCAACAGCTGGAGGGCCGTAGTTTAAGGATCCCTGTTCTAGAGCCTCCTACACAGGGAGGTACTCGGGCCTCTTACATAGGGAGTACTAGAGCTGCCTACATAAGGAGGTAATAGAGGCACCTACATAGGTAGTTACTAGAGCCGCCTACACAGGGAGGTACTAGAGCCACCTACACATGGGGTTACTAGAGCCACCTACATAGGGAGTTACTAGAGCCGCCTACATAAGGAGGTTCTAGAGCCTCCTACACAGGGAGGTACTTGAACCTTACAAGAGACACCTACATAGGGAGATACTAGAGCCACCTACATAAGTAGGGTTCTAGAGCCTCCTACACAGGGAGGTACTCGAGCCTCTTACATAGGGAGTACTAGTGCCGCCTACATAGGGAGGTACTAGAGCCACCTACATAAGGAGGTACTAGAGGCACCTACATAGGTAGTTACTAGAGCTGCCTACATAGGGAGGTACTAGAGCCGCCTACATAGGGAGTTACTAGAGCCGCCTACATAGGGAGGTACTAGAGCCTCCTAATTCCTCTTCGGCGGCCAATAGGATCGCTTTTCCTCTCGGTCCCACTTCCTGATTGGCTGGGAGGAGAATTGGGAAGACAGTAGCATTATTAATTTGTTATTGTCACACAAGTAGGTGGGTTTGGGGGCACAGTGCTCAGCGCCCCGAGCCCACCCTTTTTTAAAGCCAATTAGATCCTCTGACTCTAATCACGTGCTTTAAAAAAAAAAATGAACCCCATTGAAATCCATGTGTCCGGCGCCCCGCATGTAGATTAGGGGGCCGGACACATGGATAGGAGGGGATGCCCTGCATTACAGGCTGCCACTGTACAGCACCCTGCTGGTCCCTCCCACCCTGCCAGCCCCTCCCACCAGCTGTGATCTTCTTCATTGCATAGAGAAGGACAGAGACCCAGTGATGACATCATTGGTCGGAAATAAGTACTGAAAACAGAAACGTTTTATTAGCGTGTTGATGAGATGGGGGAGGGAATCATAGAAGGTAAAATACAAGTCTTGAGCTTTAATGCATTCCTTCTATAGACGTATTTGATTGTAAGCTCCGAGGTCCACGACTCTTCTTATCTGTATTCTGTGTTGACACAATGGGGGGGGGGGGGGGTTGATTTACTAAACAAGCAAACTCTGTTTACCGACCCGAGTGAATGTTAAATAAGTAAATAAGGTGAAGGGTGACGTTGCGCTCACTTTTAATACCCAATCACGTGGAAGGGAATTTTTTTTTTTTTCATCATGCACACGATTGGACGATTGAAGTGAGCGCAGCTTCACCCTATTTACTAAGCTCCATTTCTTAGGGGAACTGTCGTTATCTCCTTACTTAAAGGGCACAGGCTGGTCACCATGCCAATTGCATGCCCAGGGGGCAGTTCACATCACACAGGTGCGACAGAGCGCGGGGGGACGCGCTTCCGTGCGTTTTAAGCGCGTTCCAGCGCATCTCGCTTACGGCAAATCCTACGTTTCAATGGGCCGTCCTTTGTGTGAGAGGCACGGAAAAAGAAGTGCCCGGCTCTTTTCCAAAACTGTGCCGCGTGGTACATGAAGACGCATGCGCTTGCAGTGTAGTTGGGGGAAACACAGTGGTGTAGTGGTTAGCACTTTCACCTAGCAGCAAAAGGGTCACTGGGTTTCCTCTGGGTACTCCGGTTTCCTCCCACACTCCAAAGACATGCTGGTAGGTTAATTGGATCCTGGTCAAATTGGCCCAGTATATATATGTATATATGTGTGTGTGTATGACTGTGTGTCGCAAGCATGTCGAGATCCTACGGGGTAAAATGACTGCACCAGCCAGGAAGACACTGGCTGCAAAAAGCGCCCAGAGGCGATTCAGTTCACATGTGTAGCGCTCTACAAGTCACTCATTTATCCATTCATGTACAGGGGGCGCCATTAACCACTTAAGCCCCCGGACCATTATGCAGGTAAAGGACCGGGCCAGTTTTTGCGATTCGGCACTGCGTCGCTTTAACTAACAATTGCGTGGTCGTGCGACGTGGCTCCCAAACAAAATTGGCGCCCTTTTTTCCCCACAAATAGGGCTTTCTATTGGTGGTATTTGATCACCTCTGCGGTTTTAATTTTTTGCGCTGTAAACAAAAATAGAGCGACAATTTTGAAAAAAATTCAATATTTTTTTACTTTTTGCTATAATAAATATCCCCCAAAAAAGATATAAAAAACATTTTTTTCCCTCAGTTTAGGCCGATACGTATTCTTCTACCTATTTTTGGTAAAAAAAAAAAATCGCAATAAGCGTTTATTGATTGGTTTGCGCAAAATTAATAGCGTCTACAAAATAGGGGATAGTTTTTAGTGTTGAGCAGAATATGCCATAATCGATTTCGCGATATATCTCGAATATATAGTCGAATATTCGAGATATATTCGCTAAATACGAATATTCGTGATATTCTTTGGAAATGAAATGATTGCGAATTTTCGCTATTGCGAATGCGAATGCGAAATTTCGAGAAATGCGGAATGGAGCACTCTGATTGGCTCAGAATATTCGTGATATATTACAATACAAAATAATTGCGAATATTCGGCAAATGCGGAAGGAGCACTCTGATTGGCTCAGAATATTCGTGATATATTACAATACAAAATAATTGCGGATATTCGGCAAATGCGGAAGGAGCACTCTGATTGGCTCAGAATATTCTTGATATTTTATCTTAATTTCGCAAAAATGCGAATGAGAAATTGATTGCGGAATTTCGACAGTAACACTCTGAAATCGAATATATGTGTTATTTTAGCTAAAAACAATATTGCGAATTTCTCGAAAATAATCGCGCGATATCGCTATTGCCGAATAATCGCATTGCGATTTTTCGGCAATATAAAATGATCGCTGCAGCTACTCGGCCCAAGGTCTCTAATCATACCAGCAATGCTTTTAGACGTCGATGGGGATCTCTAGGATGTGATCTGTTCTAAAAAAAAATTGAAAAAATACGAATATTCGAAATAGCGAATATTCACCGCGAAATTCGGAATATATCGCGAATACTCGAATATGCCATATTCGAGCCGAATATTCGCAATACGAGTATTCGTGAGCAACACTAATAGTTTTATGGCATTTTTATTGATATTTTTTTTTTTACTACTAATGGCGGCGATCAGCGATTTTTTTCATGACTGCGACATTATGGCGGACACATCGGACAGTTTTGACACATTTTTGGGACCATTGTCATTTTCACAGCGAAAAGTGCTATAAAAATGCACTGATTACTGTGAAAATGACAATTGCAGTTTAGGAGTTAACCACTAGGGCTCTGTAGGGGTCATGTGTGACCTCATATGTGTTTCTAACTGTAGGGGGGGCGGGGCTGGACGTGTGACGTCACTGATCGTCTTTTCCTATATCAGGGAACAGACGATCATTGTCACTGCCACAATGAAGAACGGGGAAGGTGCGTTTACAATCACCTCTCCCCGTTCTTTAGCTCCTGTGACCGATCGCAGGACACCGGCGGCGATCGGTCTGCGGGTCCCGCGGGCGCGGTCACAGAGCTTCGTTCCGGGTTGCGTGCGCGTGCCGGCGATGCGTGCGCGACCCACGGCTGGGCTCTTAAAGGAGACGTACCTGTACGTGCCTGTGCCCAGCCGTGCCAGTCTGCCGACGCATATCGGCGTTAGGTGGTCCTTAAGTGGCGGCACCACCTCGTGTCGGCTAAACGGCGACACGTTTCGAGGGAAAGCGTGCGATTTTGCAAGATCCTAGCCTAAGTACATAACATGAAGATTTGTTCACTTCGCAATTATCCAATCGTGTGCGAGAAAAGATCCTGTTTTTTATTTTATTTTTCCCCATGCACAACGACCAATAAAAATGCTGCTTTTAGCGGCGTCTGGCGTTTTGTTTTTTTCTGACACTAAACGCACTTCCATGTGTTCATGCACACGGGGGGGGGGGGGGGTTAAAAGGCGAAAAAAAAAAAAATGAAAAAAAAAACGCGTCTAGGGCGTCCAGGAGCAGCAGAAAAAAAACGCATGTGAACGCACGCAAGTGAGTTTGAACGCATGTTTAGCCCCATCGAGCACATGAGCCGTAATTCATTTCAGTGGTCAGAATGAATTATTATTCTGCCTAAAGAAATGAATTAACGCCCAAAATGCCCAAAATGCGTCAAGCATTTTTCTTCTGCCCCGACGCTGCCGTCAGGAGGAAAGACGTATAGGGGAGCTGGGAAAATGCCACCAGCGTCGGGACTAGACATGTGCACTGCCGAAAAAATGTGTCAATTTTCGTTTTAATTTCATTCTAATTTCATTTCGTTTTTTTTTTTTTTTTGGGTCATTCTTTATGATTGCAATTCGTAAATTTCGAAAAAAAAACGTAAATTGAAAAAATAAATTAAAAAAATAAAAAAATATTGTAAATTTGAAAAAAAATACATCGTAAATTGAAAAAATAAAAATACGTAAATACAAAAAAATTGGAAAGAAATTGTAAATTCGAAAAAAAAAACATAAATACGGAAAATTTTTAAAAATTAGAAATTTTTAAAAATTAGAAAATAATCAGAAATCAGACAAAATTCGGAAAAAAAAACAATTAAATTCTGAATAAAAAAGAAAAAAAATTAAATAAAAAAAAATCGTAAATTCTAAAAATTTAAAAAAAATCTGAAATTCTGAAAAGTGCAACAAAAATTGTAAATTCGAAAAAAAAAATCTGAAATAAAAAAAATGGAAATATCTCCTTTATTCTGGTATCTTTGGGTCTACCCTGGTGTATCATGGGAATGTTTTCCTGTTGTTTGTGTGATCATTTTTATTCCTCTGGTTCCTTATATAAAAATAAAATATGTAAAACAAATGGAAATAAAAAAAAAACACAGGAATTTGGAAATTCTAAAAAATTCTGAAATTCAGATATTCGATAAAAATCTGAAATAAAAAAAAAAAAAAAAAACAGTAATTCGGAAATTCAAAAAAATCTGAAAATTCCGCGTATGCTCCAAGCACAATTCCCCCCCCCCCTACAAATAATTAAAAAAAACCTTCCTAGCACTAAACCTCTACCCCTAAAAATTCTAATTTCCCCTCCAATCACAAATCCTCTTCCCCCACTGCAAATCCCCGCTCCCAACACAAACTCCCCTCACCCTAGCCTCCATCCTAGCATACATTTCCCCTCTTAGCACAAATAACGCCCCCAAACATCTCCACCAGCGCAAATCCCCCCCCCCCACAAAAAAAACAATCCACTTGTAGCACAAATCCCCCCATCACTATCATATTAACTTTTATAGCACAACTTCCCCTTCCTAGCACAAATCCTCTTCCCCATCTCTCCTCTCAACACAAATCACCACCCCTAGATTTCCCCTCCTAGAATAATTCTTACCTCCCGCCGTGCCCAAATTCCCCTTCTCAATACAAATCCACTGCCCCCGATCTCCTTGTGGTGCCCCTGTACCGTGCATTATACCACAGTGCCCAGTATGAGAGAGTGAGAGCGATAACACTAAATTTAACACACCTGCTCCCCATTCACACCTGAGACCTTGTAACACTAACGGGTCACATGACACCGGTGGAGGGGAAAATGGCTAATTGGGCCCAATTTGGAAATGTTCACTTAGGGGTGTACTCACTTTTGTTGACATTTATGGCTGTGTGTTGAGTTATTTTGAGGGGACAGCAAATGTTATACAAGCTGCACACTCACTACACAACATTGGAGATACAAAGTGTCATTTCTTCAGTTTTGTCACATGAAAAGATACAAGAAATTATTTAGACCTCTTTCACATTGAGGCGTGGAGCCGCGGTGACGGTATAGCCGCGCTATTTGTAGCGCCGCTATACCGTCGTATTTACCGCGATATTCGGGCGCTAGCGGTGAGGTTTTAACCCCCGCTAGCGGCCGAAAAAGGGTTAATACTGCCCACGTTGCGGGCGGTATTACCGCGTTATTACTGCAGTTTCCCATTGATTTCAATGGGAAACCGCGGTATAGGAGCGATGAACACACCGCTCCTATACCGCGGTAAAGATGCGGCTAGCAGGACTTTTGGAGCCGTCCTGCTAGCGCCCCGCTTCAGTGTGAAAGCTTTTGGGCTTTCACATTGAACACTACAGGGCATGATTTTTAGCGCTGTACCGCATGAAAAACGCCTCAATGCGAAAGGGGCTTACAGAAATGTGAGGGGTGTACTTACTTTTGTCAGGCACTGTATATACAGTTAGGCGGTCGGCAAGCGTTTATTTTTTACTGTGCAGGCCACACCCAGGGACCGAACGCTAACCTCCTTTATTTTTGTACTATGATCGGTGCTTTGCGATGAAACGCGTCGAAGCGCTTTTGCCGGCGTTGCGTTGATTTCGTTTGCGGCGCGTCTGGATTTTTTCCCCAACGCACTTTTCGGGTTACATTCACATCTCCACGCAGTGAGGACGCGCATTCCCACATGTTTTTTGTTTTTTTTTTGTTTGTGGTGGTCTGATGTATAAAGCCATAACCCAAACAAGCAGCCCCCGGGTTGGGGGTTGGGATCGCTCCTGTCCGGAGCACCCCCACCCCCCCCCCCCCCCGCCCCCCCTACAGGAACATCTGCCTTTTTATGGCTTCTCAACCATTTCATCTCTTTATCTCAGGGGCCGGCGCAGACAGCCAGGGGGCCCCCCGGCCAGACAGGACCCTGCAGGCCCAGGAGTGGCCCATTCATCATCAGACCTTTCATTATCCCACCAGTAATCAGACGTTCGTAGCCCCCCCTCCCCCCTCCCGGGGATGAAAGAGTTAAGCCGTGGGAGAAAATCGAATAAAAAAAAAAAAAATCCAGGCTCGTCCGATCTTCGTACGATTTCTCTTTCAAGATCGAAAAATGAACCCGAGGAAATTCTAATTGTTTGTAGGTCAAAAAAATTAAAATAAAAAATGTTAAGCGCATGCGCAGAAGAGGTAGTAATAGAAAACGATTGAAAAAAAAAAAAAAAAAACGATGTTAAAAAGATCGAAAAATAAAAAGTGCTGTAAATTTTTTTGATACAATGATCGGCCCAATAAAATTCACTGGAAATTTTCCCTCTGGCCGCTTTCCGTCGGAAAGTTTCATCACTCGTCTATTTTAACGCCGTTCAATAAAGCGAGCGAACGAGTGAAAAAAAAAAACTGAATGAAAGTTCTGGTCCATCGTCAGGCCGTTCATTTTTCGCGATTTTTGCGTCGTAATCCAAAGTGCTTCTCATCCGACATGCTGAATTTTTTTAACCACTTCAGCCCCGGACCATTATGCAGGTAAAGGACCAGGCCCCTTTTTGCGATTCGGCGCTGCGTCGCTTTAACTGACAATTGCTCGGTCGTGCGACGTGGCTCCCAAACAAAATTGGCGTCCTTTTCCCCCCACAAATAGAGCTTTCTTTCGGTGGTATTTGATCACCTCTGCGGTTTTTATTTTTTGCACTATAAACAAAAATAGAATATTTTTTACATTTTGCTACAATAAATATCCCCCAAAAATATATATAAAAAACGTTTTTTCCCTCAGTTTAGGCCGATACGTATTCTTCTACATATTTTTGGTAAAAAAACATCACAATAAGCGTTTATCGATTGGTTTGCGCAAAAGTTATAGCGTTTACAAAATAGGGGGTAGTTTTATGGCATTTTTATTAATATTTTTTTTTTTTACTAGTAATGGCGGCGATCAGCGAATTGTTTCGTGACTGCGACATTATGGCGGACACACCGGACAATTTTTGGGACCATTGTCATTTTCACAGCAAAAAAGTGCTATAAAAATGCACTGCTTACTGTTAAATTGACAATTGCAGTTTAGGATTTAACCGCTAGGGGGCGCTGAAGGGGTTAAGTGTGACCTCATATGTGTTTCTAACTGTAGGGGGGCGGGGCTGGACGTGTGACATCATTGATCGTCTTTCCCTATATCAGGGAACACACGATCAATGACAGCGCAACTGTGAAGAACGGTGAAGGTTTGTTTACACTCACCTCTCCCCGTTCTTCAGCCTCGGTGACCGATCGCCGGACTCCAGCGGAGATCAGGTCCACGGGTCCCGCGGGCGCGGTCACGGAGCTTCGGACCGGGTCGCGTGCGCGCGCAACCCACGGCTGGGCTCTTAAAGGGCGACGTACCTGTACATGCTTGTGCCCAGCCCTGCCCTTCTGCCGAGGTATATCGGGGTTAGGCGGTCCTTAAGTGGTTAAAAGAAAAACGAATCAACTGACGGGACGATCATATGAGCCGCTTTCTTTTTTTTTCGATCAACAGAGCGTTTGGTTTTTCTACTCGTCGATGGCTGAC
>CM056049.1:728206237-728296237 GCA_029574335.1 Rana kukunoris
AGAACGGAGGGATGCCACTGTAAACAAGGCATTTCCCTGTTCCGCCTAGTAACAGGACACTGATCTACTGTTACCTGTCATCGGGAGCAGCGATCACTGTCGTGTCACTGGTAGCCCGGCCCCCCCACAGTTAGAATCACTCCCTAGGACACACTTAACCCCTTCCTCGCCCCTTAGTGGTTAACCCCTTCCCTGCCAGTGTCATTTATACAGTAACAGTGCATTTGTATAGCACTGATCGCTGTATTAATGTGAATGGTCCCAAAATAGCGCTAAAAGTGTCCGATGTGTCTTCCGCAATGTCACAGTCACGATAAAAATTGCAGGTCGCCGCCATTACTATTAAAAGAAAAAAAATGCCATAAACCCCTGTTTTGTAGATGCTATAACTTTACCAAAAATATGTAGACGAATACGTATCGGCCTAAACTGAGAAAGAAATTCGTTTTTTATATCTTTTTTGGGGGATATTTATTATAGCAAAAAGTAAAAAATATTGAATTTTTTTTTTAAATTGTCGCTCTATTTTTGTTTATAGCGCAAAAAATAAAAACCGCAGAGGTGATCAAATACCACCAAAAGAAAGCTCTATTTGTGGGGGGAAAAGGACGCCAATTTTGTTTGGGAGCCACGTCGCACGACCGCGCAATTGTCAGTTAAAGTGACGCAGTGCCGAATCGCAAAAAATTCTCTGGTCAGGAAGGGGGGGGGTAAATGTTCCCGTGGCTGAAGTGATTAACCACTTAAGGACCGCCGCATGATGATATACGTCAACAGAGCGGCACGGCTGGGCACAAGGGCGTACAGGTACGTCCCCTTTAAGAACCCAGCCGCGGCGCCGCGCTCGCAACCCGATCTGAAGCTCCGTGACCGCACCTGCGGGACCTGTGGACCCAATCGCCACCGGTGTCCCTCGCGATTGGTCACAGGAGCTGAAGGACGGGGAGGTGTGAGTGTAAACAAACCTTCCCCGTTCTTCATTGTGGCTTATCACTGATCGCCTGTTCCCTGTCACAGGGAACGACGATCAGTGACGTCACACGTCCAGCCACGCCCCCCTACAGTAAGAATCACTCACTAGGACACACTTAACCCCTTTAGCTCCCCCTACTGTAATTTTCACAGTAATCAGTGCATTTTAATAGCTCTGATCGCTGTATGAATGTGAATGGTCCGAAAATAGTGTCAAAAGTGTCCGATGTGTCCGCCGCAATATCCCAGTCACGATAAAAATCGCTGATCGCCGCCATTAGTAGTAAAAAAAAAATATATATTAATAAAAATGCAATAAAACTATCTCCTATTTTGTAAACGCTATAAATGTTCCGGAAACCAATCAATAAACGCTTATTGCGATTTTTTTACGAAAAATAGGTAGAAGAATACGTATCGGGACTAAACTGAGGAAAAAAACTTTTTTTATATATATATATCTTTTTTGGGGATATTTATTATATAAAAAAGTAAAAAATATTGCATATTTATCAAAATTGTCGCTCTATTTTTGTTTATAGCCTAAAAAATAAAAACCACAGAGGTGATCAAATACCATCAAAAGAAATCTCTATTTGTGGGAACAAAAAGGACGCCGATTTTGTTTGGGAGCCACGTCGCACGACCGCGCAATTGTCAGTGACGCAGGGCAGTAGCACAAAAATGGCCTGGTCATTAAGGGGGAAATCTTCCAGTCTGTAAGTGGTTAAGCGCTGCTTTTCAGCCGCTAGTGGGGCACTTGTAACCCTAAAGAAAGGGGTTAAAAGCACTCGTGTTGCGGCGCTTCTGAATCGCTTTTTTAGCGCTGCCCATTCATTTCAATGGGCAGAGCGTTTTGGGAGCGCTAAACCCAGCGCTCCCAAACCGCCCCTGAAGACGCTGCTTGCAGGACTGTTACCTAACGCCCCGCAAGCGCACCGCCCCAGTGTGAAAATGAACGGGAGGCGGTTTTCAGGTGCTAAAACGTCTGAAAACCGTGTCAGTCAGTGTGAAAGGGGGTCTAAAACATTAGTTAAAGCGACGCAGTGCCGAATCACAAAAAATGCTCTGGTCAGGAAGGGGGGTCAATTCTCCCGGGGCTGAAGTGATTAATTGGCACTGTTGAAAAAATAAATTATATATATATATATATATATATATATATATATATATATACGTCTTGTACCTCTCTCTGCAGTGTATATTATACAACGTACTTTACATATAAAAGGATCCAATTATCTGGTTGGCAATAAGTGTGGGGAGTTAATAATCTCAGTGTGTGGGGGTGGGGAGGGGAGTGTATGAGTTCCAATTAAGAATGGAGGAGCGCTCGGTCATTACATCTAATTAATATGTGTTCTGGTGACGGTCAGCGTTTTACAACGTGTCTCAGGATAATAAAGTTCCCAGCTGCGAATCGCAGAATGCGCTCACATATTAACTGTATAATTATCTCCCCCCGACAGATCATCAATAGATACGTATGTACTTATCAATATATTTATTGGGCCTCAGCTCCGATGGAGGACACGAGGGTCACCGGCGAGCAGGAATTATGGGGCCCCTTACACAGCTTCAGGCATGGGCCCGCCTGGAATGAATGAATGAAAAAATGAATGAAAAACTTATATAGCGCGGCACATGCAAACTAAATCGCCTCTGGGCGCTTGTTGTTTCTGTCTCGACATCAAAAGAGCAGAGTTTTAATCTGTCTTCTGAAGCTCAGGTGGTTTTCCTCCAACCGAATGCTGGTTGGTAAAGCGTTCCAGAGTCTGGGACCCTGGACAGCAAACCTTCTTTCTCCTTTGGACTTGTATCTGGCTTTGGGTACTTTGACCAAATTTTGGTCACTGGATCGCAGAATGCGATTGGGATCGTGGGCTTCTATTTTATCGCAAAGATATTGCGGGGCTTTCCCATGGATGCATTTATGAGTCAGACAGAGTGCTTTAAAAGCAATTCTGTCTTTTACTGGCAACCAGTGAAGGGATCTCAGCGACGGTGAGATTGCTTCCCAGGGTTTTTTCCCAGTCACCAGTCTGGCGGCCGTATTTTGTACGACTTGCAGACGAGCGATTTGGTACTTTGGGAGTCCGAGGTAAAGGGCATTTGCATAGTCCAGTCTGGAGTTCACAATTGTTCCCATCACGACTGGCACGTCTTCTTTGGGAATGAATGGAATAAGCCTGCGTAGTAGGCGCAGCAGATGGTGCGATCCGCTGACCACTGACCCTATTTGTGCGTCCATTGTCATGTGGGTGTCAAAAATGATCCCGAGACTTTTGACTTTGGCGCTAGGGGAGATGATTTGGCCCAGAATGGGTGGAGGTGTCCAGGTTGTTGCCAGTTGACTCTTGCGACTCTAGAGTTGCGTGTCGTCTGCATATGAGTGATAAAGTAGTTGTTGACTACTGATGACTTCAAAGAGAGGACGAAGTTAGATGTTGAAGAGCACCGGTGACAGAGGTGAGCCTTGGGGGACTCCACATGATACCGTGCGTTTTCCAGAAGTGAACGGTCCCAATTTCACCGTTTGAGATCTTCCCAAAAAGGGAAAACCATTCTCACTCTCTGTGACCCCGGCTACCTCAGCCACAGTCAGATCCAGTTTCGTGATCTACGGTGTCTGCCCTACTTAAGTCCAACAACCATGAGACAAGATTCTCCTTCGTCTGCGACCTCAAGAACGTCGTCCCATATTTGAGCAATGCTGTTTCCCCCGTCCCGACCCCTCCCCGAGTAGTGGGTCCAGTAGATCTGTGGGTATCTAGATGCTGTTGCAGCTGTTGTACCACCACTTTCTCCATTACTTTGGAGAAAACGTTTAGCATTGTTATGGGACGGCGGTGATTTGGGTCCTTGGGATCCAGGGTAGGTTTCTTCAAGATGGGCTGGATTGTGCCCTCTTTCAGCAGGGAGGGCACTACGCCTTCCTTAAATGACTGGTTTATAAGCTGCGTAATGGGAGGTGCCAGGATATCGGCACATTCCTTTAGCAGCTTAGTGGGGATGATATCATTAGGCGATGTGCTGTTACGCAAAGCGCCGATGATATTTTCTGTGGCATCGATGGAGATGGGTTCCAGAGTGAACTTTGTTGGTTGTAGACTGTTCCTCCGGGTGCTGTGTGGTAGCTCAGGGGTATTGTTTTGCGGAATGCTTTCCCGGATTCCCTCAATTTTATTGATGAAGAAATCCGACAATTCATCGCAAAATTCTTGGGTGTCTGAGTTGGGGGCTTCAAGACAGTCTGGATTCATGGTCTGCGAGACCAGCTTGAAGAGATCCCGGGGGCGGTTTATGGCGCTGTTGATAGCCATGGAAAAACAGTTTTTCTTGGCTTTGAAGATTTCTATGTGGTATCTTCTCGTTGCTACTTTGTAGAAGGCGAGGTTCGCCTCGGAAGCGTTTCTTTTCCAGGCGGCTTCTGCCCTTCTACGCTCTTGCTTCAGTAGCGATAGCTGGTTGTTGAACCAGCCTGCCTTGTTTTTCCGGGTAAGGACTTTGCGTTCTGGCGCTACTAAGTCGGCTGACTGTAGTAGGGCTGCATTAATGGCGTCCAGTGTGTCTACGGCCGTTTGACCTGGCTGAATTGTTTTAATTTTATTTTCCAAGGTAGACTTGAAGAGTTCCGAACGGAGCTTCTTCTGAGATCTAGACCAGTGTGTTGTCACTGGCTTGGGTGTTTTTATCAATAGGGCAGTATTGAAAATTATGAATTTAATTGCATGGTGATCTGTCCATGGCAATGGTTCATTTTCCAAAATACTTACTTTCAGATTTTGTCTGAAGATAAGATCGAGTGTGTGACCTGAAGCATGTGTGGGCCCACGTACCAGTTGCTGAAGGCCTAATCCTTCCAGATGGTCAATACAGGCGTCGGCAACGGGGTCTTGTGAGGAGTTGGCCCAGAGGTTGAAATCCCCGAGCAGCAAAAGGTGTTTGCTGATTAGGGTGTAAGTGGAGATGAACTCCGTCCATGAGGGTAAAAACTGCGATTTAGGCCCGGTTGGCCTATAGCAGAGTAGAATACGGACGGTCTCCTGGGGGTTTGTTTGCAGTTGCAGAGTAAGGGTTTCCATAAATGGAAGCGAGTGCTGAAGGGCTGGTTTAGAGATCACAAGATGCGTCCTGTGGATCACCGCCAGTCCTCCTCCTCTTTGCCCTATTCTGTTTTCAGTGATAATACGGTAGTTTTCTGGCACCAGTTCTCCAAGAATGGTGTTACAGTCGGCTGTGAGCCAGTTTTCTGTAATAAAGAGACAGTCTAAGTTGTTCTGTAGAATGAAATCCTGGATTTCTAATCGGTGTCTTACTGCCAATCTTGTATTGATCAAAGCACATGATATGTGCTTTGCTTGGGGTGGGTAGCTAAATTTTTTGACTGATGATCGTCGATCGATCCTCAAAAGTTGCTCAAATCTCAGGGCCTTTTTGGTGACGGCTGGTAGCTTTGTGGCAAATTGCCTCAGGCCCCAGATGATTTCTGCAGGATATTGCCGAATGGCCATAGTGGCCCGTCGCAGGGGGGGGGGGGGGGTGGTCAGGTGGCGGTGGGGAGTAGATTCCTTGAATCCTCTCTCCTATTTTTTATTTGGTCCAGAGGAAGGCAAAAAAACCCTGGTTCAGCTAAGCCAATCTGCTGGGCAGGGAAAAAAATTCCTTCCTGATCCCTCAGAGGCGATCGGTTGAGACCCTGGATCAAAGCTGATGATTTGTGAGGGGACGGTGTGAAGAGAGTAGTTCCTGCTGGGGGGGTGTACCAAGCTGGCCGATGGCCTGACACAGGGCCCAAGCCGGGCCACCAACTTGCTGAAATAAACCCCAGAGAGGGGGTGTTTGGCTGCCCGGGAGGTGGATGGGGACATCTGTGGGTAGGGGGGGGTGTGTTGGGCGAAAGAACAGGGCGATGGAGAGTGCTGTAGCCGTGCGCCGCTAGGCCGCAGTTGAAGCCGCGGACTTTCCTAAGCCGCGGCTCCCGCGGACCTACCATGGCTGGCGCGGACCGGCGAAAACAGCAAGGGAACAGCGGCGGGGGGGGGGGACGGGCTGGGGGTGCCTCGATTGCGGTCTGGGTGAGGGGAGCTGATTCCCAGGGCTGGTTTGGCGCGGCTATCCTGAGAAGGACGGCCGCCCTTGATCCTGGGGGGGACAGGCTGGATTACCTGTGTGATGGCGCAGATTCAGGGGAGGCAGATCGTGGGTCAGAGCAAGTCTGACAGCAGAGGCTGAGGCTGGGGGTGGAAAGCCCTGCCTGTCTGGCTCCTACTGTTAGGACGCACGCCGATTACTACTGGAGCTCAGTTCTAGCCCTGGGGAGGAGTCACTCTGGAGCAGAGAACCGGGCAGGTGCTGCCGCCTGAAATTGAAAGCGCGGGGGGGGGGGGGGGGGGGGGGCAGCGCGGGGGGGGGGGGGTGGGGGGGGGGTGGGGGGTGGGGGGGGTGGGGGGGGGGGGGGCCGCGAATTGAGAGGCGAGGGGGGGGGGCAAAAAAAGAAGGAAAAAATGAAAAATATATTTAAAAAAAGGGGGTATCCATCCGGGGGGCCCTGGGGACCTCTGGGCCCTTTAATATTTTTTTTATATATATAAAAAGAAATGACAAAAAAAGGGGGGTTGCCATCTGGGACCTCTGGGCCCTTTAATAAAAAATAAATAAATAAACCTCTGGGCACTTTAATAAAAAAAAAAAAAATAATAATAAAAAAAATAAAAATATATATATATATATATATATATATATAATAAACATTTTTATATATAAAAAACAAGAGGGGTTTGCCACATGGGGTCCTGGGGACCTCTGAGCTCTGAGAAAAAAATAAATAAATATATATATATATATATATATATATATATATATATATATATAAAAAAGGAAATAAAAAAAATAATAATAAAATATAAAAAAAAAAAAAAAAAAATATAAAAAGGGGGGTTACCATCCAGGGCCCTGGGGACCTCTAATAATAATAATAATAATATTTTATTTATTTTTATATATATATAAAATAGAAGAAATAAAAAAATATATAAAAAAAGATTGGCCCTTTAATAAAAAATTAAAAAATATATATTAAAAAATAAATAGAAAAAGGGGGCTTGCCATCCGGGGGCCCTGGGGGCCTCCACACCCCTTACAGGTGTACTGCCTGTACCCCCTGATGGCGGCCCTGCCGGCGAGGCTGGCCGGAGCTTTCATGAGCTTTATTTCATACATGAGATTCACAGAATCTTTTCTTCTTATGTAATATCGATTGTCTTCTAGATATATACAGTATATTTATATATATATTTATATCTTGTTAGAGGCCAGTTTCACGCTTTTCAGGCGTTTTGGCACTAGAAATAAACTACGACTGAAAACCGCCTCCCATTTATTTCAACGTGACTTTTCACACCCGGGGCGGTGCACTTGCTGGACGTTCCGAAAAGTCCTGGAAGCGCCATCTTTGGGGCGGTTTGGGAGCGCCGTATACACCAATTCCCAAAATGCCCCGCCCCATTGAAATGAATGGGCAGCACTTCCAAAGCGTCACAGCACAGGCTCATCCAACATCAGTGCCTGACCTCAGTGCCATCTAAATGGCATCATGGGCCCCTGGGCAAAGTAATGCTACAATGATGACAGTGCAGGTAAACAGACATCAAGTAGGTAGGAGGCAGACTACTTCCCCTGTGTATCTATCACTCTCAGTTTCATCACGAGGCCCCCAATTTCGGGGCAGCGTGGGCTCAAGGACCAGCTACTTTGGGGAAAGCGCAGGGGCCTCTGGGCAATGCCCAGGTGTGCCCTTTTATTAAGACAGCCCTGCCTGACCTCACAAATGCTCTTCTGGAAGAATGGTGAAACATTCCCATAGACACCCTCCTAAACCTTGTGGACGGCCTTCCCAGGAGAGGTGAAGCAGTTATAGCTGCAAAGGGCGGAGCCAACTCAGTATTGAACCAAGACTGGGATGTCATTAAAGTTCATGGGTGTGTAAAGACAGGTGTCCCAATACTTTTGGTAATATAGTGTACATATATATAAATATAAAGATATATGAGATGTGTTCTGACTTGATCTGAGGAAGGGCGTAAGCATGTAAGCCCAAAACGGATATCATATCATCCATGTCTGAATATTTGTAACGTTTATGAAGATATTTGAAAAATAAAGAAACAATTTTAAGTGCAGCAACTCTTGAATTTTTCATATATATAAATATATGTATATATATATTCCTATGTAATACTTATTTGATCAATACATTCAGATTCATATTAAATAATTCATTTATTCATTTCCAATTCAGCATATGATTTTAAGTATATATTTATAAATGTCTAGTATAGTATTTTATTTGTTTATTTATTTGTATTATTTTGTACTCCTATGTAACTTTGATTCTTTTAATAAGTTCATGTGATTTCAAATGTTTTTCAATTTTATTCCTATGTGACAGTTTTAAAACATTTATATTTATAATGTATAATTAATTTATTAATTTCTAATTCACAATATCATTTTAAATATATCATTATAAATATATATATATATTTTTTTAAATAGTTTTAAACATTTCAGTACTATGGAAGAGCCCTGGGGCCATCATAAAAAAATACAAAATTCAGAGTTTAAATCTCAGAATTCTGACTTTGAAACTCAGAATTTTGTATTTTTATTTTTTATGATGGCCCCCAGGGCTCTTCCATATAACTTTGATTTTATCAACAGGTTTATGTGATGTCAAATGTAGTCCTATGTGGCAGTTTTAATACATTTACATTTATAATTAGGGATGAGCCAAGGATGAGCTTCGTATTCGAGTCGAACTCATGTTCAACTCGAACATCGTATGTTCGATCGTTCGTCGAAATACGAACAAAACAGGTCGTTCGCGCCAAATTGGAGTGACGCGCCACGGCCCATAATTCACTGCGGCATTGCTGGCTTATGATTGGCCAAACATGCACTATGACCCGCATGCTTGGCCAATCACAGCGCCGTCAGTACAGAGAGCCGTAATTGGCCAAAGCCAGGGTGGCTTTGGCCAATTATGGCTCAGGGGGTTTAGTACACGCCCCACACTATAAATGGCCGCCTGCAGGTCGGCCTTATGTAGTGTGTTGCGGCGGTGGTTAGAGAAATACAGAGAGAGTGTCATTTGCAGGTAGATAGAGCAGGCAGGCTAGTCAGTTAATGTTACAGTGTGTAGAGGATATATATACATCCCAGGTGTTGTACATATATTTATAGACTGTATAGCTTAGATAGATCAGTTCTTCCTAATTTACTGGCAGGCGATTGTGCTATTTAAAGACGTGATCACAGGTAACTTTTTTTCCATTGATACATGTTCCCTCGGGCAAGACCCGGGTTCTCAAAGACGTTTTCACAGGCAAACTATAGACACCCAGCAGGTACAATATTTAAAGGAATTTTTCTTCTTTTTTTTTTATTTAAGCATCATTAAAATCACTGCTCCTCAGGAGCAGTGATTTTAATGATGCTTAACCTCCCTGGCGGTATGATTCTTTCAGATTTTAGGTGCTAAAAGCGGTGCCATTATTTGCAAGGGAATTTGGCGTTTTATACTGTAGGCTTGTAATTCTTAGGAATAACTCACTGAAATCTATCCAAACAAGAGTCTAATAGGTATCCTGGGTATGATTTTTTTTTTTTTTTCTTATTAAAAATTATAATATAATAAATAATTATAAAAAATTATAACAAATAATAATATAATTATAGTAAAAATTATTCAATAATGTAATCAAATCAAAATCACTGAAATTTGCTCAGTTGCAGAATTTTTGCTGTCATCATTTTTTTTTTTATGACGAATTTCCCCATAAATCACTATCGCTAAATTCTGCAAGTGATTCTGATTTATTATCGCTGTTTTTTAGCTGCTCTAAAACAATTTTTGCCATAAAGGGACACTTTTGGTTGCTATGGGCAATCTACAGTTTGCAGGGAGAAAGAACAGTTTTTATTATATAAAAGGACATGTAGTGTACAGGGCAGACCACTAGGGACATGGGGGTGTGTATTTTTTACATACAGTACTGTAATCTATAAGATTACAGTGTACTGTATGTATAGAGTATAGTGTGTGTTACTTTTTTAAATTTGGCGCCGTTCCCCCCCCTACGTCGCGACGCTCGCAGGGAAGGGAATCGGCGGAACACACAGCATCAGGCGGACATCCGCCCGCCGTGTACTGCGGGGATTCATCGCTGGATCGCAGAGAAAAGGTAAGTAAACTTTTTTCTGCATCCAGCGAGGCAAGTCCGTGTGTGGCACGGGGTTACCGATCGTAGCTTAAAAATCTCACCCCGTGCCACACACGGGAAGACCGACAGGGAGGTTAAAAAAAAAAATTTTAAAAAAGGAAAAATTCCTTTAAATATTGTACCTGCTGGGTGTCTATAGTTTGCCTGTAAAAAAAACGTCTTTGAGAACCCGGGTGTTGCCCGAGGGAACATGTATCAATGGAAAAAAAGTTTTAAAAACTGTTGTTTTTTCAGGAGTCCTGCTCCATTGATACATGTTCCCTGGGGCAAGACCCGGGTTCTCAAAGATGTTTTCCAACAATAACTTGCATATTAGGCTTTAAAATGAGCACTTTTGAATTTGAACGTTCGAGTCCCAGAGTCCCATTGACGTCAATGGGGTTCTAAATGTTCGAGCGAACGTTCGGTCCGTTCGAAGGTTCTGGTGCGAACCGAACGGGGGGACGGGGGGGGGGGGGGGGGGGTTGGGACGGGTTGTGTTCGGCTCATCCCTATTTATAATGTATAATTAATTTATTATGGTAATTTCTACCATATTTATTGGCATATACCGCGCACTTTTTTGCCCTGAAAATCAGGGCAAAATCGTGGGTGCGCGATATACACCGATACCTGCTTTCCCGTGTCGATTTTGAATACTGCGCCGGCATATACCGAGCGCAGTACACTCGTGTATAGTCGGGTAGGCTCGGCTACTCTCGCGCTCACGTCCTGGACGTACAGGACGTGAGCGCGAGAGTAGCCGAGCCTGCCCGACTATACACGAGTGTACTGCGCTCGGTATATGCAGGCGCAGTATTCAAACTCGGCGCAGGAAAGCGGGGTTCGAGCGGGGAGTACGCCGCAGAAGGACGCCAGACCCGACGAAGAGGACACCCGAAACCGCCGATGGATGCCGCGCAAGACACCAAAACTGTAAGTATAAAAATCTTTTTTTCCACAGGAATGGGGGCCACTTTAGGGGTGCGCGCTATACCCCGATAATTACGGTAATTCACAATATAATTTTAAATATATAATTATAAAGATAATGGCCCGGATTCACAAAGCACTTACCCCGACGTATCTCCAGACACACCGACGTAAGTACAAATGTGCGCCGTCGTATCTGTGCGTCGGACCCACAAAGCAAGATACGTTGAAAAATAGGCTTCAGCCGCCCGACGTAACTTTCCTACGCCGGCGTAGAGTGGGCGCATATTTACGCTGGACGCATGCGGCGCTCCCATTGATTTTCAATGCAAATATGCAAATGAGTCAAATACGGCGATTCACGAACGTACTTGCGCCTGGCGCATAATGTACGCGGTTTGCGTAAGCCGTACGTCCAGCGTAAAGTTATTCCCCATATTTGAGGCGCAACTCATGCAAAGGTATGGACCAGGGAATGAATGCCGTCGAATTTTACGTAGTTCACGTAGTACGTGACTAGGGCTGGGCGTAGGTTATGTTCATGTCGTAGGCAGTGATTCGGCGTATCTTAGGCAGTTGTTTCGATGTGATTGTGAGCATGCGCACTGGGATGCGTCCAAGGCACGACGCATGCGCAGTTCATTTTAAGTACTTGTCTGACGCTCGGCCCATCATTTGCATGGGGTCACGCTTCATTTAAATGTGTCACGCCCACTTCCATAAAAGACATACGCTACGGCGGCATATATATGCACCGAGGTATGTGAATCCGGGTCATTCATTTTTTTGTTGTTATTTTTTTTCCTATGTTGGTTGATTTTATCAACAGTTTTATGTGATTTCCAAAGTATTCCTATTTTATTCCTATGTGACATGGGGGGTTTATAACACTGAAACATATTTCGTGCATTTGGCTCAGTACATAAAAGGTAGCACTCCAGGACGAGGATCGTTATTTTCAAAAAAAGTGACAATTATTTTTGGCCAATGAGATAAAAAAAAATTCCAGCCACATGGCTAAAATAAAGATCCCTATCCTTTTCTTAGAGCTTTTTGTGTGATGATGAAGGAGATTTACTGAAGCCTCCGAAAAACACATTGCCTACAGCTATACCTTGGGCACTCCCCTCCCCCGTTCATATTATCTTCAATTATGACAATTATTTTCAGCTGAGAGACAATAGAATGTATATTTACAGCCCCCTTGATTGAGAATAAAGATCCTTATCCCTGTGTTACATTTTTGCTAATTCAGATCCTGTGCATGCAATGTAGAGTGTCTAGTAATGCTCGGGTCTATATTTTAATTCATTGTCATTTTACATGTTTTGGATGCATAAAAATGGCAAGAAATAGATGACTTACTGTAAGTACAATACAGGGGCGGACTGACCATTCGGGTACTTGGGCACTGCCCGAGGGCTCCATGCCACTAGGGGGCCCCATCAGGGTTGCCAGCCTCAGTAAAACCAGGGACAGTATGTACAAATCTGTGTTTTTTTACATCTGTCCCTGAAATGTCCCTTACTGATATCCCTTTGGTCTAAAAATCCCAAGATTATAGCTGCCCCGTCTTTCCAGTACCTTCTCAGTGTGTCTCCTATTGTGGCGGTGCATCCATAAGGGGCGCAGGGCACCGCCCCCTCTCTCCTGTCACCTCTCTCTCAACATTGATAGATTCATGCATTTAATGAATCTATGGCGGCTGCTGCCACCCCCTATTCAGGTGTCCGGCCCCTTGCCGGGGTACCGGGCACCTGAATTACTGCGGCTGTTTTTTTTTTTGGAAGCACCTGATTAGAGCCGCAGCGCCTGATTCTAATAGGCATCTAAAATGGTGAACAGCGGGCGCCATGCTGGGCACTCACTCTTCACTCAGCGTTGTGTTAAGAAAGCGAATAAATCGATTTCCTAACACTGACCCGCCTCTCAGCCAATCAGGTGCTCTTGTCAGGCGCTGTGATTGGACGGCTGATAGAGAGGACAGGAGAAAGACTTCGAGGAGCGTGAAGGATGCCACCGTGACCCGCTGCGAGACAGGTAAGTAGTGCCAGGGGATGCACACTGGCAGCATTTGATGGGGCGCAGTAGCGGTAATTGATGGGCTCGCTGGCAGCAACTGATGGGTACAGTAGCTGCGTTTGATGGCACAGTGGTAGCAATTTGTGGGCACAGTGGCTGTGCTTGATGAGTACAGTGGTTGCATTTGATGGGCAAGTAGCTGTGCTTGATGGGCATAGTGGTTGCATTTAATGGGCACAGTACCTGTGCTTGATGGGCATAGTGGTTGCATTTGATGGGCACAGTAGCTGTGCTTGATGGGTACAGTGGTTGCATTTGATGGGCACAGTAGCTGTGCTTGATGGGTACAGTGGTTGCATTTGATGGGCACAGTAGCTGTGCTTTATGGGCATAGTGGTTGAATTTGATGGGCACAGTAGCTGTGCTTGATGGGCATAGTGGTTGAATTTGATGGGCACAGTAGCTGTGTTTGATGGGCACAGTGGCTGCGTTTGATGGGCACAGTAGCTGTGCTTGATGGGCACCATGGTTGCATTTGATGGGCACAGTGGTTGCATTTGATGGGCACAGTAGCTGTGCTTGATGGTACAGTGGTTGCGTTTGATGGGCCCAGTAGCTGTGCTTGATGGGCACAGTGGCTGCGTTTGATGGGCACAGTAGCTGTGCTTGATGGGCACAATGGTTGCGTTTGATGGGCACAGTAGCTGTGCTTGATGGGTACAGTGGTTGCGTTTGATGGGCACCGTAGCTGTTCTTGATGGGGGTTTTTTTCAGTTTGTTTGCGCACCCAAAAATTTCCAGTATTGCTGGAATTATTTGTACTCTGAGGTTTACCTGCTGTAATAATACAAAGTAGATGTGATTGGGCCCCAAAAAGCGCCCGTCTCTACCTGCCCAGAAGGAAGCAGCCACAGTAAGAGCAATTCATGAATTATTTGGTTATCCTTTAAATCTTTCCCCTTGTTATAGAGAGAGAGAATTGCTGAGCCAGGGGATCATGTCAGAAACAAAAACGAAATCAGTGAAGATTAAACAATCTAATAGTGAGATGGATTAGGATGATCTGCAACATTTATAATGGCTTCCAGTGACATCTAGTGGTCAAATAGAAGACTGCAGGATTTGTCAGGAGAGCAGTTCTAGTTTTACAATAAAACACAAAGCATACCTACCTTGATACATCATTTCTTTTGATTTTCTTTATATGCAAATTGCTTGTACTGTAACTATTTTGACATATGTTGACTCTTTTTGTACCTAATAAAATAGTTTCTAAACAAAACACATAGAACAGCATTACAAAACTAAAATGTATTCACTACGTCTCACAGTGCTGGTCATACTCAGATCAATGATATCCATCAATTACCAGTTTCAGTTTTCACTACTTTTCATTTTCAAATCTGAATGTATAAATATTATTCTGTGGATACTATTATTTGAGTATTTGAACAAAACCATGACCTGAAAATTATTATTATTATCTCTATTTTCTTATCTTAGTAATTGAACAATACCATGACCTGAATATTAGTATCAATATTATTATCTGATTAATGATCTAAATATTTTTATTGTTAGAATTATTAATATATGAACATTATTATCTGCATATTATCATATGCAACATTGAACAATACCAACAATGATGGTTAATATTATTATTATTACTACTATTAATGATACTTAATACTTATAATGATAATGTACCAATATTATTATTTCTATATTGTTATCTGTGGTTATTGTACAATACTATGACCTACATTTTATTATTAGTTGTATTACTATTACTATTGGTGTTGTTGTACAATACCATGACCTGATTATTATTATTATTATTATTAATAATGTCCCAATAATATTATTTCTATATTGTTATCAGTGTTATTGTACAATACTATGACCTAAATATTATTATTAGTTGTATTACTATTACTATCATTGGTGTTGTTGTACAATACCATGAACTGATTATTATTATTATTTGTATTATTATTATTATTATTATTATTATTATTATTTTTATTATTACTAATAATGTATCAAAAATATTATTCTATATTATTTCCAGTGTTATTGTACAATACAATGTTGTAAAATCTTAAATATTATTATTACTATCATTGGCATTATTGTACAATACCATGACATAAATAATACTAATAATAATAATAATAATAATAATAATAATGTATCAATATTATTATTTCTATATTGTTATCAGTGTTATTGTATAATACTATGACCTAAATATTATTATTAGTATTCTTACTATTCCTCTTATTGGTGTTGTTGTACAATACCATGACCTGATTATTATTATTATTATTATTATTAATAATAATAATAATAATAATAATAATGTACCAATAATATTATTCTATATTGTTACCAGTGTTATTGTGCAATACAATGTTGTAAAATCTTAAATATTTTTATTACTATCATTGGCATTATTGTACAATACCATGACATAAATAATAATAATAATGTATCAATATTATTATTTCTATATTGTTATCTGTGGTTTTTGTACGATATTATGACCTAAATTGTATTATTAGTTTTATTACTATTACTACCATTGGTGTTGTTGTACAATACCATGACCTGATTATTATTATTATTATTATTATTATTATTATTTTCATTATTACTAATAATGTACCAAAAATATTATTCTATATTATTTCCAGTGTTATTGTACAATACAATGTTGTAAAATCTTAAATATTATTATTACTATCATTGGCATTATTGTACAATACCATGACATAAATAATAATAATAATAATAATAATAATAATAATAATAATGTATCAATATTATTATTTCTATATTGTTATCAGTGTTATTGTATAATACTATGACCTAAATATTATTATTAGTATTCTTACTATTCCTCTTATTGGTGTTGTTGTACAATACCATGACCTGATTATTATTATTATTATTATTATTATTATTATTATTAATAATAATAATAATAATAATAATAATAATAATAATGTACCAATAATATTATTCTATATTGTTACCAGTGTTATTGTGCAATACAATGTTGTAAAATCTTAAATATTTTTATTACTATCATTGGCATTATTGTACAATACCATGACATAAATAATAATAATAATGTATCAATATTATTATTTCTATATTGTTATCTGTGGTTTTTGTACGATATTATGACCTAAATTGTATTATTAGTTTTATTACTATTACTACCATTGGTGTTGTTGTACAATACCATGACCTGATTATTATTATTATTATTATTATTATTTTCATTATTACTAATAATGTACCAAAAATATTATTCTATATTATTTCCAGTGTTATTGTACAATACAATGTTGTAAAATCTTAAATATTATTATTACTATCATTGGCATTATTGTACAATACCATGACATAAATAATAATAATAATAATAATAATAATAATAATGTATCAATATTATTATTTCTATATTGTTATCAGTGTTATTGTACAATACTATGACCTAAATATTATTATTAGTATTCTTACTATTACTCTTATTGGTGTTGTTGTACAATACCATGACCTGATTATTATTATTATTATTATTATTATTATTATTATTAATAATAATAATAATAATAATAATAATGTACCAATAATATTATTCTATATTGTTACCAGTGCAATACAATGTTGTAAAATCTTAAATATTTTTATTACTATCGTTGACATTATTGTACAATACCATGACATAAATAATAATAATAATAATAATAATAATAATAATAATAATAATGTACCAATATTATTATTTCTATATTGTTATCAGTGTTTTTGTACAATATTATGACCTAAATAATATCATTAGTATTATTACTGTTACTATCATTGGTGTTGTTGTACAATACTATGACCTGATTATTATTATTATTATTTAGGGTTAGGGTTTCCCATTTAGGGTTTGCGATTCGGCACTGCGTCACTTTAACTGACAATTGCGCGGTCGTGTGACGTGGCTCCAAACAAAATTGCCGTCCTTTTTTCCCCACAAATAGAGCTTTCTTTTGGTGGCATTTGATCACCTCTGCGGTTTTTATTTTTTGCGCTATAAACAAAAATAGAGCAACAATTTAGAAAAAAATTCAATATTTTTTACTTTTTGCTATAATAAATATCCCCCAACAATATATTAAAAAACCTTTTTTTTCCTCGGTTTAGGCCGATACGAATTCTTCTACCTAATTTTGGCAAAAAAAAATTCACAATAAGCGTTTATCGATTGGTTTGCGCAAAATTTATAGCGTTTAGAAAATAGAGGAGAGTTTTATGGCAATTTTTTTTTTACTACAAATGGCAGCGATCATCGATTTTTTTTCGTGACTGCGACATTATGGCGGACACATCGGACACTTTTGACACATTTTTGGGACCATTGTCATTTTCACAGCGAAAAGTGCTATAAAATGCACTAATTACTGTGAAAATGATAATTGCAGTTTAGGAATTAAGCACTAGAGGGCACTGTAGGGGTTATGTGTGACCTCATTTGTGTTTCTAACTGTAGGGGGGTGGGGCTGGACGTGTGACATCAGTGATCGTCTTTCCCTATATCAGGGAACAGACGATCAGTGACACTGCCACAGTGAAGAACGGGAAGGTGTGTTTACACTCACCTCTCCCCGTTCTTCAGCTCCGATGACCGATCGCGGGACAACGGTGGCAAGCAAGTCCGCGGGTCCCACGGGTGCGGTCACGGAGCTTTAGACCGAATCGCGTGCACGCGACACAAGGCTGGGCTCCCCCCAGCAAGAATATTACACCCATACTCCCCCCAGCAGGAATATTACACCCATACCCCCCTCCCCCAGCAGGAATATTACACCCATACTCCCCTCCCCCAGCAGGAATATTACAACCATACACTCCCCCCAGCAGGAATATTACACCCCATACCCCCCCCCCAGGAATATTACACCCATACTCCCCCCAGCAGGAATATTACACCCATACTCCCCCCAGCAGGAATATTACACCCATACCCCCCCCCCCCCAGCAGAATATTACACCCATTCCCCCCCCCCCCCAGCAGGAATATTACACCCATACTCCCCCCAGCAGGAATCTTACTACAATTACAGCCCATACTCTCCCCCCCCCCCCCAGCAGGAAAATTACACCCATACCCCCCCAGCAGGAATATTAACACCCATACTCCCCCCCAGCAGGAATATTACAACCATACTCCCTACATCCTCCTCCCCCCCGCAGGAATATTACACCCATACTCCCCCCAGCAGGAATATTACAGCCATTCTCCCCCCCCCAGCAGGAATATTACACCCATACTCCCCCCAGCAGGAATATTACAGCCATTCCCCCCCCCCCCCCCCAGCAGGAATATTACACCCATACTCCCCCCAGCAGGAATATTACACCCATACTCCCCCCCAGCAGGAATATTACACCCATAACCCCCCCCCCCCCCAGCAAGAATATTACACCCATACCCCCCCCCCCAGCAGGAATATTACACCCATACTCCCCAGCAGCAGGAATATTACAACCCATTACCCCCCCACCCCCCCAGCAGGGACAGGAAATTTACAATACTACTCCGCCCCCCAGGAAAATATAATTATAATATTACACCCATACCCCCCCACCCCTCCCCCCCCCCCCCAGCAGGGAATATTACACACCCATACTCCCCAGCAGGAAGGAAATATTAACCCATTACTCCCCCCCCCAGCAGGAATATTACACCCATACCCCCACCCCCCCCCCCCCAGCAGGAATATTAACCCCCCCATATATTTAATATTTATTATTACATCCCCCAGCAAATATTACACCCATACTCCCCCCCCCCAGCCATACTCCCCCCCCCCCACAGGAAAATAATACACCCATACCCCCCCCCAAGCAGGAATATAAATATTACACCATATATTCTCCCCCAGCAGGAATATTACACCCATACCCCCCCCCCAGCAGGAATATTACACCCATACCCCCCCAGCAGGAAAATTTTATAATGGAATATTCTATTACACCGAATACTCCCCCCCCCCCAGCAGGAATAATTACACCCAGCCACCCCCCCCCCCCCCCCCAGCCAGCAGGGGAATATTACACCCATACCCCCCCCCCCCCCCCAGCAGGAATATTACACCCATACCCCCCCAGCAGGAATATTACACCCATCGCGGGCACGGTCACGGAGCTTCAGACTGACTCGCGTTTGCGCGCCACCGACACGCACGCAACCTACGGCTGGGCTCTTAAAGGCGACGTACCTGTACGTGATTGTGCCCAGCCGTGCCATTCTGCCCACGTATATCGGCGTTAGGCGGCCCTTAAGTGGTTAATCGATTTGCCAATGTGATGTAATTCTAAACAAAATCTTCCAATTTTTGCCGAATTTTCTGGGAAACGATGACTTTGACCAGGGCTCGTCCCCAGCTTCCGGAGGCGGGGGCGGGGGCTGGTAGAGACGCTCGTTATGCATTTAGTAAAAAAAAAACACGATAAAGAGCCGATAATTCCGCCGAGAGTTTTTATACCTCTGCGGGGCGCGACGCCGACACTAAACTATTGACACCCTGCCCAGGAAAACATGTAAAGATCGCTCGCGCTAATGTTATTTAGCAGTAATATTTCCGTAATAAAAGGAATCAATAAGGCAGAGAAAATAAGCCGTCCCCGGATCGGATTTTCTAATTTTAATGGAATACTTATTTACTTCCAGCGGTTTGTTCATTGGATTTTCATTACCCGAGTCTCGCTGTAAGTGGAGCTATCGACGCGCGCTGCTGACATCAGCTTTGTTTGTGTAGACACAAATTACTCAGCTCCCGGTGTTAAATGACTGGAGCCGGGCCGCGGGTTTTTACATTGGCCCGCCGCGGTGTCAGGAATAACACTCACAGGGAGCTATCAATCCCCCCCGATCATTTTCAGGCCTGTGCATTAGACGATAAAGCAATGTATATTTATGACGGGGGGGGGGGGGGGGGGGAGGTGGACTTCCATCAAAGTAGGATTCTGACACTCCCCTGAGATCTGGAAGTCAGCGAAATGGAGAGCGCCGAGCCAAGCTGGACGAGAGGGGAGGATGGAGCGACCAACCACTACGACTCCCATGGCTGAAAGTGGCCAACAGGAGCCAAAGGAGGACCAAACACCCCCCCCCCCCCCCACCCCCCATGTACATAATATATGTATAGAACCATTTATCCAACGATATAGACCAGATACATCCTAAATATAGAGCCATTTATCCAACTGTCCATCTAGAGCCTCTGGTTTATAGACCGGATACATCCTAAATATAGAGCCATTGATCCAACTGTCCATCCAGAGCAGCCTTTCTCAAACTTTTAACCCTAGAGGAACCCCATAAATAATTTTCAGGTCTCGAGGAACCCTTACGAAAAAACCAATTCATCATGGGTCAACAGAAACAATGCCCCTTATATTGGTGGCCAATGGAAAGAATGCCCCCCTCAAAGTGGTGCTCAGAATGCCACCCTTTAACCACTTCAATACCCGGCCATATACAATTGACGGCCTGAGATGGGATCTACCATCCTAAGTGGGCGTCAATTGACGGCCTGGGCTTTGCGGGGGGATATCTGAATGATGGGGGCAGCCAGAGGCATCATCCAGATATCCTCTTCTTCAGCCGGCGATTCTGCACAATCTAAGAACGATCATAGCGGAGGTTCCGCCGCTTGATCGTCCTTACAGGCCGTGGGAGGGGACAGCCCCCCCCTCCCGCCGCCATTCCGGTGCTTCTCCGGGCTCTCCCGTGCCTTCGGGGGCCCGGAGAACGAAGCGTCGGCGTCGGCAGGAAGCATAGAGATGACTGGTGACCAGATGGTCACCAGTCATCTCTATGACCGCCGGAGGACCCGGGCGCGATGTGATGACGTCACGCCCGGGTCCCCGTAAGTAAACAAAGCCGCGATTGCGGCTGTAAGCCACCATTCATGAGATCGGTGAATTTTTTTTCACCGATCTCATGGTTTCCAGCCTGGAGGAGGGATGTGAGGTCTTATTGACCACCCCGCATCTCTCCATAAAGAGGACCTGTCACACACATTTCCTATTACAAGGGATGTTTACATTCCTTGTAATAGGAATAAAAGTGTATTTTTTTTTTTTTAAAGTGTAAAAATAAATAAAAAATAAGTAAAAATAAATAAATAAAAGATAAAAATTAAAACGCCCCTGTCCCCGATAGCTCGTGTGCAGAAGCGAACGCACACGTAAGTCCCGCCGACATATGTAAACGCCGTTTAAACCACATAAGTGAGGTATCGCCGTGTGCGTTAGAGTGCCAGCAACGAATCTAGCACTAGATCTCCTCTGTAAATCTAAACTGGTAACCTGTAAAAAAAAAAAAAAGCGTTGCCTATGGAGATTTTTAAGTACCGAAGTTTGGCGCCATTCCATGAGTGTGCGCATAATTAAAGCGTGACATGTTGGGTATCTATTTACTCGGTGTAACATCATCTTTCACGTAATACAAAAGAATTGGGCTAACTTTACAGTTTTGTTATTTTTTTTTAATTCATGAAACGATTTTTTTTTACAAAAAAAAGGCGTTTGAAAAATGATTGCGTAAATACCGTGCGGGATAAAACGTTGCAATGACCGCCATTTTATTCCCTCGGGTGTCTGCTAAAAAAACATATATAATGTTTGGGGGTTCTGCGTAATTTTCTAGCAAAAGAATGATGATTATTACATGTAGGAGAGAAGTGCCAGACTAGGCCCGGTATGGAGGTGGGTATAAAAGCCCCGGGATTGAAGGGGTTAAAGACAGCCCAAAATATATTTAGTGTCATACTGCTGGCTTTGCTAAGTGATGCTGAACCTTGAACTCTGTAGGCACCGTCAAAAAGGTGGTTCATCAGCCACTGCTCAAGAAACCCCTAGCAACCGCTGGAGGAACCCTGGTTGAGAATGGCTGATCCAGAGCCTCTGGTTTATAAACCGGATACATCCTTAACCACTTAAGGACCCCTTCACGCCAATATACGTCGGCAGAAGGGCGTGGCTGGGCACAAGCACATACCTGTACGTCGCCTTTAAGAACCCAGCCGTGGGTCGCTGGTGGCACGCTCGCGACCTGGTCCTCTGCTCCGTGACCGTGCCCGTGGGACCCGATCGCCGCCGGTGTCCCGCGATCGGGTCACAGAGCTGAAGAACGGGGAGAGGTGAGTGTAAACAAACCTTCCCCTGTTCTTCCTAGTGTGACTGCCACTGATCGTCCGTTCCCTGTCAGTGACGTCACACGCCAAGCCACGCCCTTCCACAGTAGTAATCACTTCCTAGGAAACACTTAACCCCTTCAGCATCCGCCTCCTGGTTAACCCCTTCACTGCCAGCGTCATTTTCACAGCAATCGGTGCATTTTTATAGCACTTTTCGCTGTATAAATGACAATGGCCCCAAAATATCGTCAAAAGTGTCCAATGTGAATTGAGTTTGGTGGTCTCAGCCCGGCTCCCGGTGGGTGTGCTATGCAAGGTACGCCTATGCTTAGTACGCCCACCCCCCCCCCCCCCCACAAAAACCACCACACTTGCACGCACACGAAATTGGTTTAAAACACACGCACTTTGGCCATGCGGTCTCTTAAAATAAAGAGAGGCGAAGGACCTACGGGGCTGGCTGGGTGGGCTAGGCCCCCTCACTCCCTCATAGGGGGAGTCCCTCTGCCCCATTGGGGTCCCGTTGGGCCCCAGTTGGGCTCCCAAGAGGAGCAGGTAGGGCGGGGTGAGTGGGAGGCCCCCCTTCACACCCGCCATTGCCACCAGGGGCATGGAGAAGGATGGCGATTGCCTCTGGGGGGAGGGTCTGCCTACTCCCAACTCCTGCAGTCCGGCTCCTCTCTCTCGAGTTCACGCACAAAAAATACACTTAAAAAAGAAATAAAAAAAATTAAAAAAAAAAAAAAAAAGTGTCCAATGTGTTCGCCACCATGTCGCAGTCACGTTAAAAAACGCTGATTACCGCCATTAGTAGTAAAAAAAAAAAATATTAATAAAAATGCCATAAAACTATCCCATAAATTTGTAGACGCTATGGCCCAGATTCACAGAGCCATTACGCCTGTCTAACTGGTGTTAGACAGGAGTAATTTCAAATTTCGCGCGCCGTATCACTAGTTTGAATCCTCAAACCATGATACGGCGGCTTCGGGCTTCGATCCGAGAGGCTTACGTCTTCGTAAGCCTTCGGATCTACGCTGCGATATTTTTGTGGCCGCTGGGAGGAGTTCGCGTCGTTTTCATGCGTCGGGATATGCAAATGTGTTTTTACGGCGATCCACGAAGATACGAGCGGTCTTCGCAATCGCTTACGTCTATTTTTTTCTACGTACTGTTAGACCAGCTTTTTGCTGGTCTAACGGTGCGTAACCCATGTTAAGTATGGCCGTCGTTCCCTTTTTTTTTTTACGTAACTCGTTCGGGAATAGGAATGTCCGTAAACGACGCTACTCAAGAAAAAATGACGTAACGACGTGATTTCGCGCAATGCACGGCGGGAAATTTCTGAACGGAGCATGCGCAGTTCGATCGCCGCGGGAACGCGCCTATTTTAAATGCTTCACGCCCCCTACTCGCGCAGATGGATTGCGACGGGAGAAATACACTACGCCGCCGTCGTTTACTGGACAAAATCTACCTGGATTCCACGTAGAGCCAGGTAAAATACGGCGGCGTAGTGTATTTCTGATACTCTTTGCGAATCTAATTGTATCTGAATCTGGGCCTATAACTTTTGCGCAAACCAATCCATAAACACTTATTGCAATTTATTTTTACCAAAAATATGTAGAAGAATACATATCGGCCTAAACCAGGGGTAGGCAACCTCGGTCCTCCAGCTGTGGTGAAACTACAAATCCCATCATGCCTCTGCCTCTAGGAGTCATGCCTGTGGTTGTCAGGGTCCTGCAATGTCTCATGGGACTTGTAGTTTCAAAACAGCTGGAGAGCCGAGGTTGCCTACCCCTGGCCTAAACTAAGGAATTTTTTATATATATATATTTTTGAGGATATTTATTTTAGCGAAAAGCAAAAAAATATAGAATTTTTTTCAAAATGTTCGCTCTATTTTTGTTTATAGCGCAAAAAAAAACAAAAAAAAAAACGCAGAGGTGATCAAATACCACCAAAAGAAAGCTCTATTTGTGGGGAAAAAAAGGACGCCAATTTTGTTTGGGAGCCACGTCGCACGACCGCGCAATTGTCAGTTAAAGCGTTGCGGTGCCGAATCGCAAAAAAGGGGCCTGGTCCTTTAGCTACAAAATGGTCCGGGGCTTAAGTGGTTAATATAGAGCCATTTATCCAACTGTCCATCCATTGGTGTTAGTGAGTGCAATGATAACTCCTAATGTCAATGGCAATAATAAAACCCCCCAGCATCGATTTCAGAGAGCACAATAATAGCCTCCAGTGTTGGTGTCAATGGACACAATAATAACCCCCAACATTGATGCCAGTGGCTACAATAATACCCCCCAGCACTGATACCAGTACTATTACCCCCGCCCCCCCCCCCGCTCCCCCTTCACACACATTGGTGGTCAGTGGCAGTGAAACTTAATACCCACGCCCTCCTGCATTGGTGGCAGTGAATGTGCCCCGAATTGGTGGTCATGTCAGTGAAAGTTAACTCCCCCTGACCACATTTCCAAACTGCCATTCAGGGACACCCCCCATTTTTTTTGCAGATTTTTGGGGCAGGGGCGTATGAAAACAGCGGCCCATGCGCAAGATCGAAAGTGGGCCCTAGGCATCAAGAAGAACAACTGAGTGGTCAGGGGGGGGGAGGGCCATAGAGTAGTCAGAGGGGCAGTGGGATGAACAGGGGGACCATGGGATGGACAGGGGGACCATGGGATGGATAGAGGCATACCTCCCAACTTTCTGAGATGGGAATGAGGGACAACCATTAGCAAAAATATGTAGAAGAATTATAAACAAAAAAAAAACTGGTTAAATCCACAGGTGCTTTTTTACCACTACTATTCTTTTATATTAGCTCCTTGAGGGACAAACAAGGAGGAAAGAGGGACAGAGGGGCAGAGGGACAGTTCCTTCAAATCAGGAACAGCACATGAGGGGGGACTGAAGAACAGCACAGGGTGGGACCAGAGCACAGCACAGGAGGGGGGACTGAAGAACAGCACAGGGTGGGACCAGAGCACAGCACAGGAGGGGGGACTGAAGAACAGCACAGGGTGGGACCAGAGCACAGCACAGGAGGGGGGGACTGAAGAACAGCACAGGTGGGACCAGAGCACAGCACAGGAGGGGGGACTGAAAAACAGCACAGGTGGGACCAGAGCACAGCACAGGAGGGGGGGGGGACTGAAGAACAGCACAGGGTGGGACCAGAGCACAGCACAGGAGGGGGGGACTGAAGAACAGCACAGGGTGGGACCAGAGCACAGCACAGGAGGGGGGACTGAAGAACAGCACAGGGTGGGACCAGAGCACAGCACAGGAGGGGGGACTGAAGAACAGCACAGGGTGGGACAAGAGCACAGCACAGGAGGGGGGACTGAAGAACAGCACAGGGTGGGACCAGAGCACAGCACAGGAGGGGGGGACTGAAGAACAGCACAGGGTGGGACCAGAGCACAGCACAGGAGGGGGGACTGAAGAACAGCACAGGGTGGGACCAGAGCACAGCACAGGAGGGGGGACTGAAGAACAGCACAGGGTGGGACCAGAGCACAGCACAGGAGGGGGGACTGATGAACAGCACAGGGTAGGACCAGAGCACAGCACAGGAGGGGGGGGGACTGAAGAACAGCACAGGGTGGGACCAGAGCACAGCACAGGAGGGGGGACTGATGAACAGCACAGGGTAGGACCAGAGCAAAGCACAGGAGGGGGGGACTGAAGAACAGCACAGGGTGGGACCAGAGCACAGCACAGGAGGGGGGGGACTGAAGAACAGCACAGGTGAAGGACCAGAGCACAGCACAGGAGGGGGGACTGAAAAACAGCACAGGGTGGGACCAGAGCACAGCACAGGAGGGGGGACTGATGAACAGCACAGGTGGGACCAGAGCACCGCACAGGAGGGGGGACTGAAAAACAGCACAGGTGGGACCAGAGCACAGCACAGGAGGGGGGACCAGAGCACAGCACAGGAGGGGGGACTGAAGAACAGCACAGGGTGGGACAGGGTGGGACCAGACAGCACAGCACAGGGTGGGACCAGAGCACAGCACAGGAGGGGGGACTGATGAACAGCACAGGGTGGGACCAGAGCACAGCACAGGAGGGGGGACTGAAGAACAGCACAGGGTGGGACCAGAGCACAGCACAGGAGGGGGGACTGAAGAACAGCACAGGGTGGGACCAGAGCACAGCACAGGAGGGGGGACTGAAGAACAGCACAGGGTGGGACCAGAGCACAGCACAGGAGGGGGGACTGATGAACAGCACAGGGTAGGACCAGAGCACAGCACAGGAGGGGGGGACTGAAGAACAGCACAGGGTGGGACCAGAGCACAGCACAGGAGGGGGGGGGACTGAAGAACAGCACAGGTGGGACCAGAGCACAGCACAGGAGGGGGGACTGAAAAACAGCACAGGGTGGGACCAGAGCACAGCACAGGAGGGGGGGGGACTGAAGAACAGCACAGGGTGGGACAAAGCACAGCACAGGAGGGGGGACTGATGAACAGCACAGGTGGGACCAGAGCACAGCACAGGAGGGGGGACTGAAAACAGCACAGGGTGGGACCAGAGCACAGCACAGGAGGGGGGACTGAAGAACAGCACAGGGTGGGACCAGAGCACAGCACAGGAGGGGGGACTGATGAACAGCACAGGTGGGACCAGAGCACAGCACAGGAGGGGGGACTGAAGAACAGCACAGGGTGGGACCAGAGCACAGCACAGGAGGGGGGACTGAAGAACAGCACAGGGTGGGACCAGAGCACAGCACAGGAGGGGGGACTGATGAACAGCACAGGGTGGACCAGAGCAAAGCACAGGAGGGGGGGACTGAAGAACAGCACAGGGTGGGACCAGAGCACAGCACAGGAGGGGGGGGACTGAAGAACAGCACAGGTGGGACCAGAGCACAGCACAGGAGGGGGGACTGAAAAACAGCACAGGGTGGGACCAGAGCACAGCACAGGAGGGGGGACTGATGAACAGCACAGGTGGGACCAGAGCACAGCACAGGAGGGGGGACTGAAAAACAGCACAGGTGGGACCAGAGCACAGCACAGGAGGGGGGGGGGGGGGGTGGGGACTGAAGAACAGCACAGGGTGGGAACAAAGCACAGCACAGGAGGGGGGACTGATGAACAGCACAGGGTGGGACCAGAGCACAGCACAGGAGGGGGGACTGAAGAACAGCACAGGGTGGGACCAGAGCACAGCACAGGAGGGGGGACTGAAGAACAGCACAGGGTGGGACCAGAGCACAGCACAGGAGGGGGGACTGATGAACAGCACAGGGTGGACCAGAGCACAGCACAGGAGGGGGGGACTGAAGAACAGCACCGGGTGGGACCAGAGCACAGCACAGGAGGGGGGACTGAAGAACAGCACAGGTGGGACCAGAGCACAGCACAGGAGGGGGGACTGAAAAACAGCACAGGTGGGACCAGAGCACAGCACAGGAGGGGGGGGGGACTGAAGAACAGCACAGGGTGGGAACAAAGCACAGCACAGGAGGGGGGACTGATGAACAGCACAGGGTGGGACCAGAGCACAGCACAGGAGGGGGGACTGAAGAACAGCACAGGGTGGGACCAGAGCACAGCACAGGAGGGGGGACTAAAGAACAGCACAGGGTGGGACCAGAGCACAGCACAGGAGGGGGGACTGATGAACAGCACAGGTGGGACCAGAGCACAGCACAGGAGGGGGGACTGAAGAACAGCACAGGGTGGGACCAGAGCACAGCACAGGAGGGGGGACTGAAGAACAGCACAGGGTGGGACCAGAGCACAGCACAGGAGGGGGGACTGATGAACAGCACAGGGTAGGACCAGAGCACAGCACAGGAGGGGGGGACTGAAGAACAGCACAGGGTGGGACCAGAGCACAGCACAGGAGGGGGGGACTGAAGAACAGCACAGGTGGGACCAGAGCACAGCACAGGAGGGGGGACTGAAAAACAGCACAGGGTGGGACCAGAGCACAGCACAGGAGGGGGGACTGAAGAACAGCACAGGGTGGGACCAGAGCACAGCACAGGAGGGGGGACTGAAGAACAGCACAGGGTGGGACCAGAGCACAGCACAGGAGGGGGGACTGAAGAACAGCACAGGGTGGGACCAGAGCACAGCACAGGAGGGGGGACTGAAGAACAGCACAGGGTGGGACCAGAGCACAGCACAGGAGGGGGGACTGAAGAACAGCACAGGTGCGACCAGAGCACAGCACAGGAGGGGGGACTGAAGAACAGCACAGGTGCGACCAGAGCACAGCACAGGAGGGGGGACTAAAGAACAGCACAGGGTGGGACCAGAGCACAGCACAGGAGGGGGGACTGAAGAACAGCACAGGGTGGGACCAGAGCACAGCACAGGAGGGGGGGACTGAAGAACAGCACAGGTGGGACCAGAGCACAGCACAGGAGGGGGGACTGAAAAACAGCACAGGTGGGACCAGAGCACAGCAGGGGGTTGGAGAATGGAGGGTGGGGTGGGAGAGAGCAGGGAAGTTACTGTGGAAGATCACAGAGGGGGCAGGAGAGCGTTGAGGGGCCTGTGGGCAGCAGAAGGAAACTGGATAAGAGCAGGGCCGTCTTTACCATAGGACAACCAGGGGCAGCTGCCCAGGGCCCTGTCACTGTTGGGGGCCCAAAGCAACCCCCTTTGAAAAAAAAAAAAAAAAAAAACATATTTTTTTTTTTTTTGGGGGTCCGGAGGTCCCCAGGGCCCCAGATGGCAACCCCCCTTTTTTTATAAAAAAAAACTGTTTTTATATATTTATTTTTTTATAAATGTTTATTTTTTTATTTTTGTTTATATATATTTTTTTATTAAAGGGCCCAGAGGTCCCCAGAAGCTGTGTAAGGGGCCCCATAATTCCTGATGGCGGCCCTGTCGCCCGTTTAAGCCCCTGTGCTGCCCACAATTCAGGCTGAAAATCATCAGCGGCACGCAGCCAGTGACAGTACTGCTAAAATGTACAGCACCCTTGGCTTCCCTTTAGACATGCACTTCTCCCTTCCTGCCACTGGGTGCTGCTTGTATATAAAAGTGAATTAGAATGTGATTTTATAACATCTCCAGTTTGCTCTTCCCGAGGCTGACTTCTTCATGTCCTGCTCCTCAAGGTATGTCACTGTTTGCTAATCTATATTGTAAATAGAAGTTTTCTGTATGCAAATCAAATCAATGGGCTGCTGTGCCTGCACAAATGAGGGCCGCCAAAACACATACATGTGAACCAGTCAGGTCCAAAATGATCTGGAGGGGGGCCCAAAAAAAATGTTTGCCCAGGGCCCAAACCATATTAAAGACGGCCCTGGATAAGAGGGGCGGCATATAGAGGAACTGATGCCCTCCATGTTCTTCTTGCAGCCACTGAATGCCCGCTTTTCCTCCTTTACCCCCTGCGGGCATTCAGTGGCTGCAAGAAGAACATGGAGGGCATCAGTTCCTCTATATGCCGCCCCTCCTATCCAGGTTTAGAGGGAAGCTGCATGGACCCCCTGGAGTATGAGGCTGGGTTGCAATGGCGCCCCCTGTAGTTGTGATAGTCAGGTGTCCATAGACTTTTTCCCATATAAGGTGTGATAGTCAGGTGTCCATAGACTTTTGGCCAAATATACTGTACTTTAGAAAAAGTTGGTGAAAGAAAAAAAAGTGTAGCTTGCCATCTAGTGGACAGATGGAGTATTGCACTGTTACAGAGGAAACTGCTGAGGATATTTATTTCATGCACACTGATAGTTGAGGGATTCCTCCTTTATCTCAATTTTGATTCTGCAGAATTTGCCATTTTTTATTTTCGTTTTTTTATTATTCTTTCTTCGAGATATTATGAGATTCGCTGTAGTGTAGTGTAGGGCACAGTATAGTGGTCAGTGTAGTGTAGTGGACAGTATAGTGGTCAATGTAGTATAGTGTAGTGTAGTGGACAGTGTAGTGTAGTGGTTAGTGTAATGTAGTGTAGTGATCAGTGTAGTGTAGTGGACAGTATAGTATAGTGGTCAGTGTAGTGTAGTGGACAGTATAGTTGGCAGTGTAGTGTAGTGGACAGTATAGTGGTCAGTGTAGTGTAGTGCACAGTATAGTGGTCAGTGTAGTATAGTGGATAGTATAGTGGTCAATGTAGTATAGTGTAGTGGACAGTATAGTATAGTGGTTAGTGTAGTGTAGTGGACAGTATAGTGGTCAATGTAGTATAGTGTAGTGTAGTGTAGTGGACAGTATAGTATAGTGGTTAGTGTAGTGTAGTGGACAGTATAGTGGTCAGTGTAGTGTAGTGGACAGTATAGTATAGTGGTTAGTGTAGTGTAGTGGACAGTATAGTGGTCAGTGTAGTGTAGTGGAAAGTATAAGGGTCAGTGTAGTGTAGTGGACAGTATAGTTGGCAGTGTAGTATAGTGGACAGTATAGTGGTTAGTGTAGTGGATAGTATAGTGGTCAGTGTAGTGTAGTGGACAGTATAGTATAGTGGTCAGTGTAGTGGATAGTATAGTGGTCAGTGTAGTGTAGTGGACAGTATAGTGGTCAGTGTAGTGTAGTGGACAGTATAGTATAGTGGTCAGTGTAGTGGACAGTATAGTGGCCATTGTAATGTAGTGTAGTGTAGTGGACAGTATAGTATAATGGTCAGTGTAGTGGACAGTATAGTGGTCAGTGTAGTGTAGTGGACAGTATAGTTGGCAGTGTAGTGTAGTGGACAGTATAGTGGTTAGTATAGTGGACAGTATAGCGGTTAGTATAGTGGACAGTATAGTGGTTAGTGTATTGGACAGTATAGTGGCCAGTGTAATGTAGTGTAGTGTAGTGTACAGTATAGTGGTCAGTGTAGTGGACAGTATAGTGGTCAGTGTAGTGTAGTGGACAGTATAGTGGTCAGTGTAATGTAGTGTAGTGTAGTGTACAGTATAGTGGTCAGTGTAGTGGACAGTATAGTGGTCAGTGTAGTGTAGTGGACAGTATAGTGGCCAGTGTAATGTAGTGTAGTGTAGTGGCCAGTGTAATGTAGTGTAGTGTAGTGGACAGTATAGTGGTCAGTGTAGTGGACAGTATAGTGGTCAGTGTAGTGTAGTGGACAGTATAGTGGCCAGTGTAATGTAGTGTAGTGTAGTGTACAGTATAGTATAGTGGTCAGTGTAGTGTAGTGGAGAGTATAGTGGCCAGTGTAATGTAGTGTAGTGTACAGTATAGTATAGTGGTCAGTGTAGTGGATAGTATAGTGGTCAGTGTAGTGGACAGTATAGTGGTTAGTATAGTGGATAGTATAGTGGACAGTATAGTGGTTAGTGTAGTGGATAGTATAGTGGTCAGTGTAGTGTATTGGACAGTATAGTGGTCAGTGTAGTGTAGTGGACAGTATAGTGGCCAGTGTAATGTAGTGTAGTGTAGTGGACAGTATAGTATAGTGGTCAGTGTAGTGGATAGTATAGTGGTCAGTGTAGTGGACAGTATAGTGGACAGTATAGTGGTTAGTGTAATGGATAGTATAGTGGTCAGTGTAGTGTAGTGGACAGTATAGTGGTCAGTGTAGTGTAGTGGACAGTATAGTGGCCAGTGTAATGTAGTGTAGTGTAGTGGACAGTATAGTATAGTGGTCAGTGTAGTGGATAGTATAGTGGTCAGTGTAGTGTAGTGGACAGTATAGTGGTCAGTGTAGTGTAGTGGACAGTATAGTGGCCAGTGTAATGTAGTGTAGTGTAGTGGACAGTATAGTATAGTGGTCAGTGTAGTGGATAGTATAGTGGTCAGTGTAGTGGACAGTATAGTGGTTAGTATAGTGGACAGTATAGTGGTTAGTGTAATGGATAGTATAGTGGTCAGTGTAGTGTAGTGGACGGTATAGTATAGTGGTCAGTGTAGTGGATAGTATAGTGGTCAGTGTAGTGTAGTGGACAGTATAGTGGTCAGTGTAGTGTAGTGGACAGTACAGTGGCCAGTGTAATGTAGTGTAGTGTAGTGGACAGTATAGTATAGTGGTCAGTGTAGTGGACAGTATAGTTGGCAGTGTAGTGTAGTGGACAGTATAGTGGTCAGTGTAGTGGTCAGTGTAGTGTAGTGGATAGTATAGTGGTCAATGTAGTGGACGGTATAGTATAGTGGTCAGTGTCCTTCTCAGTGTAGTGGTCAATGTAGTGTGTAATGGTCAGTATAGGAATCAGGTTGGTCAGTCAGTACTATTGTATTTGAAAGGACCCAGGGAGTGCTAAAAATCTGCAGGTTGGGGGTGCAGATTACTTGCTTTGCCCCGGGTGCTGACAACCCACGCTACGCCACTGCCTATAAAGCTCATTTAACCTGACCTTTTATCTGCTTTGATTGCCGGATGTTGGAAGGTCCCTGTCCCAGGCAGGAGCCGGCACTATAGAGGAAGCATCGGCTTATGTGGCTGCTGTCCTCTCTGCAGCCGCTTGCTTCCTCCATCGCAGGCTCCATGCACTCTGATGCTCTGGGATGGCAGGTCAGAAACCCCTCGATCTGGGCTTGTCAACCCACCATCCTAGAGCGGGGGGTCACGGGCCACTGATTGAGCACCCCTGCTATAAAGGAAAGATGTGTATACTTACCTATTCTGAAGCCGCTCTGCTCCATTCGCATGATCTCCCCAGAAGCCGGCTTCAGAAGAGATAGCCGACAGCGGCTGCAAGTGCCTGGGAGATGACGTCACCCATAGACTTACTATGGGACATCCGTTGTCTGCTGTCCATCCTCTACACTGAAGCTGGTGCTTGGACTCAATCACGCACTTTTGCTCCCACTTACGGGCATAGATACTCGAGCCACCCACAGGTATCTATGTCACTTCCGGCGCCTTCTCCATCAACCCCCCGCTGTCATCTGGGAGACACACTGGTCCCAGAAGACAGCAGGGACCAGTGGTGTCGCGGCTTCACTTCCTGATTCCCTTACTGAAGATGGCGGCGGCCATCTGGTTAGAGTTTGTATTGTAGGGTAATATGATCAGGAGGGGGGGAACCTGCTCCTCAAGTGTATATAAGACTGTATTCATGTTCTAATAAACAGTTGTATTTCTGGTGTACTCCAAAAGTGGTGTTGCCTGGTTCTTGGGGTTACTATAGCCAGAAGATCCATCGGTCTCGTGTTCCAGAGCTTAGAAAGAGATGTCCTGGCGGGAGCACTCAAGCGGAGTGTGGGACGTTCCATCACAAGGTGGTCCAAAGCTTCGCTTGCCAATGTCCAGTTACCTGGAGGCAGTTGCTTAACCCACGGTTTAAGACTGATCCTGTGGGCCAGATCCTCAAAGAAGTTACGTTGGCGTATCTCGAGATACGCCGCGTAACTTCTAGGGTGCGCCGGCGTATCTTTTTTCTGTATTCAGAAAACAGGATACGCCGGAATTTTGCTTGGATCCGACCGATGTAAGTCTCTTACGCCGTCGTATCTTAGTTGCATATTTACGCTGGCCCCTAGGTGGCGCTTCCGTCGATTTACGCGTCGAATATGCAAATGAGCTAGATACGCCGATTCACGAGCGTACTTGCGTCCGGCGCATTATTTTTACGTCGTTTGCGTAAGCGTATGTCCGGTGTAAAGTTACCCCTGCTATATAAGGGGGGGAGTAATGTTAGGTATGGACGTCGGAACAGCGTAGAACTGTTCACGTTTTACGTCGTTTGCGTAAGTCGTCCGTGAATGGGGCTGTGCGTAAATTACGCTCACGTCGAAAGCATTGAGTAGTTGCGGCGTAATTTGGAGCATGCGCACTAGGATACGTCCACGGACGGCGCATGCGCCGTTCGTAAAAAGCGCAAAATACGCGGGGTCACGATTAATTTACGTAAAATACGCCCACCTCTTCCACATTTGAATTAGGTGCGCTTACACCGGCACCTGGGGCAGCAGACTCAGGGCTTTTGGATGTCTACACGTGGAAGGCTTTTACAGGTAAAGGTCATGCAGGAAATACATTAAATGGACATATAATATTACTGGGTAATAGTGGTGCAACGGATCACTGTTGATCCATGATCGGAACGGGTCACCCTCTTCGGATCGGCACACTATGTAATCTGCGGATTGTTGCCTCGCCATAGCATTAGGAAGCCCAGAGCCACAGCCATCTTGGTACACCCGGCGACGGCCCTCCTCCCTGTTTACACCCACAGACGAGGAGGAGCCCGCACTCGTGGGACACACACACCGCTCTGAGGTCTGTAAGGGGGACTGGGGGTCTGCACTGAGGGGTTACTGTCTGTACTACTGGGAGGGTTGTCTGCACTAGGGGGGTTACGGTCTGTAGCACTGAGGGGGGTTACTGTCTGTACTACTGGGGGGTGTCTGCACTGAGGGGCGTTACTGTCTGTACTACTGGGGAGTGTCTGCACTGAGGGGGGGTTGTCTGTACTGAGGAGGAGGGGGTGTCTGTACTGAGAGGAGGGGGTGTCTGTACTGAGAGGAGGGGGGTGTCGTCTGTACTGATAGGGGGGTCTGTACTGATAAGGGGGTCTGTACCGATAGGGGGGGTCTGTACTGAAAGGGGGGGTGTACACCCAGCGGCAGCCCTCCTCCCTGTTTACACCCACAGAGGAGGAGGAGCCCACACTCGTGGCACACACACACACCGCTCTGAGGTCTGTAAGGGGGACTGGGGGTCTGCACTGAGGGGTTACTGTCTGTACTACTGGGAGGGTTGTCTGCACTAGGGGGGGTTACGGTCTGTAGCACTGAGGGGGGTTACTGTCTGTACTACTGGGGGGGTGTCTGCACTGAGGGGCGTTACTGTCTGTACTACTGGGGAGTGTCTGCACTGAGGAGGAGGGGGGTGTCTGTACTGAGAGGAGGGGGGTGTCGTCTGTACTGATAGGGGGGTCTGTACTGATAAGGGGGTCTGTACCGAAAGGAGGGGTCTGTACTGAAAGGGGGGGTGTACACCCGGCGGTGGCCCTCCTCCCTGTTTACACCCACAGAGGAGGAGCCCGCCCTTGTGGGACACACACACCGCTCTGAGGTCTGTAAGTGGGACTGGGAGTCTGCACTGAGGGGTTATTGTCTGTACTACTGGGAGGGTTGTTTGCACTAAGGAGGGTTACGGTCTGTAGCACTGAGGGGGGTTACTGTCTGTACTACTGGGGGGGTTACTGTCTGTACTACTGGGGGGTGTCTGCACTGAGGGGGGGTTGTCTGTACTGTGGGGGAGGGGGGTGTCTGTACTGAGAGGAGGGGGTGTCACCTGTACTGATAGGGGGGGTCTGTACTGAAAGGGCGGGTGTACACCCAGCGGCAGCCCTCCTCCCTGTTTACACCCACAGAGGAGGAGGAGCCAGCCCTCGTGGGACACACACACCGCTCTGAGGTCTGTAAGTGGAATTGGGAGTCTGCACTGAGGGGTTACTGTCTGTAGCACTGAGGGGGGTTACTGTCTTTACTACTGGGGGGATGTCTGCACTCTGCACTGAGGGGGGTTACTGTCTGTACTACTGGGGGGTGTTTGCACTGAGGGGGAGGGGGTGTCTGTACTGATAGGGGGGTGTCTGTACTAAGGAGGGGGGTGTCTGTACTGAGAGGAGGGGGGTGTCATCTGTACTGATAGGGGGGGGTCTGTACTGATAGGGGGGGTCTGTACTGATAGGGGGGGTCTGCACTGAGGTGGGGGTGTCTGCACCGAGGGAGGGGGGGTCTGCACCGAGGGGGGAACTATAGTTGGTGGGAGGGGGTGACACCAACTCTAGTGATGCCACTGCAGTGGGGGAGATGTGGATATTACATTTTTTTTTTTTGCCAATCTGAAAAATAATCCGATCCGTGACTCTGATCCGAGGAACGATCCGAACCGTGAGTTTTTTGATCCGTTGCACCCCTACAGGGTAATGATTATTGTACCCAATGGTCTCACGACTGGGTCCCTTAAAGGGGTTGTAAAGGTTTGTTTTTTTTATTTTCTAAATAGTTTCCTTTAAGCTGGTGCGCTGTCGGTTCACTTACCTCTTCCTTCCATTTCCCTTTTTTCCCCAAATTTTCTTTGTCTGAATTTCTTACTTCCTGTTGCGATACTAGCATTGTTATCGGGACAGATACCGAGCATTTGCGTGAGTACTTGCACTCTCACAAATGCTCCCGATGCCCTAGCCGATACCTGCGAGCGGAGTCAGCGGGCAGAGCGGCGGGCAGCGTGTCAAGCTGGCAGGGAGCGCAGCGTTCAGGGCGACCGGAGCCGTCACATTTGATCGCGGAAGTGACGCTCTGTGTTGACGTCGGAGACACCCATCTTGGCACACCCTGCACTCGACCACAGTATGCCAGCAGCAGACATCTTGTTACACCTAGCCCATATAGTTTGGGCAGGGTGTAACAAGATGGCCGCTGTTGCTTTTATGCGGCCGAGTACCAGGATGGGCGTTGCAGGCAAGTGGTTAAAGGAACCTATTTAGAAAATAAAAAGCAAACCTTTACAACCCCTTTAAGCTTGAGGGATCGGAGCCAATTTTCTTCTATAAAGAGAAACACATTCTTTCAAATTTTATACTTTTTTTTATTAAAAAATATTCACGTTTAAAAACAAAAATCAACAGAATTATTCTAAATTGTCAGATAGGGGATATTTCTATTGCTTTCTCATCATCCCGGTCAGACGCACCGGAGCCAACGTCAGTGGGCGGGGCCGGCTGAGACCAACAACCGATCACAACCGCAGCCAATACTTTCAGAATGATAATATTTTAGCCCCCGGGGGATGGCGATGTATATAACCCCTGCGCTGACGGAGATATCACATTCCCTGCTTTGCTTTTTAGAAGGGGGCGGAGCTGGGAACTCCTATACTGGACATAGACAGAGTGCAACTCAACCGGCCTCCTCCCGAAACGTTCATTTTAAGTAGCGGAATTCTTCAAAGGGCTACAAGATTTCCAGATGGGATTGAGGCAAGAGATTCTCAAAATGCCTCAGGACGCTTGTATGTATGTAAGAGACCACCAAAAAGATACGACCTTCTGTTGCTGACCATACAAGTTGCAATCTCTTCTTGCAACCCCTGATTTTTCTTTATGTCTGGAAGATATTTTTTGGACAATGTTGCCCGTAAAGCTTTAAAGAGACCCAGTCACCCCTTGCCTTACATACTCGCCTTGGCAACAACGCCACACAATACCCCGAGTACGGAGCAGGATATGACCTCATCCTTCGAGGCAGTGCTTAGATTTAGTGGTCACTCAACCGAAACACTGTGACATGACCAAAGGGGTGTGGTCATGGAGCATGCGGCCTTTCTATGATGCAGCGCTCAGGTCCAATGGTCAAGACAATTGGGTGGGAATGCTGTGCCATGACAAAGCGATGAGGTTATTGAGCATGTGACCTCCTCCTATAATGCAGTACTTAGGCCTAATAGTCAATCAATTAGTTGGAATGCTGTGCTATGACCAAGGGGGTAATGTCATTGTCATGGAACATGTGACCTATGATGCAGGGCTCAGGTCCAACGGTCAGTCAATTGGGTGGGAATATTGTGTCATGACCAAGGGGATGATGCCATTGAACACGTGACCACCTCCCATAATGCAGCTCATGGGCCCGATGGTCAGTCAACTGTTTGGTATGCTGTGCCATGACTAAGGGGGTAATGTCATTGTCATGGAACATGTGACCTCCTCCTATGATGCAGTGCTCTGGTCCAATGGTCAGTCAACTGGTTGGAATGCTGTCCCATGACCGAGGGGACGATGTCATGAAACATGTGACCTCACCTTCACAACACTCAAAGTATGGAGGAGGATATGTCCTCAGCATTTAAGGCAGTGTTCGGGTCTAATGGCCCGTCATTCAGCCAAAACACTGCCACATGACCAAGGGGGCATTTATATGAAGCATGTGACCTCCTCCTATAAAGCAGTACTTAGGCCCAATAGTCAATCAATTAGTTGGAATGCTGTGCTATGACCAAGGGGGTAATGTCATTGTCATGGAACATGTGACCTATGATGCAGGGCTCAGGCCAAACGGTCAGTCAATTGGGTGGGAATATTGTGTCATGACCAAGGGGATGATGCCATTGAACACGTGACCTCCTCCCATAATGCAGCTCTTCGGCCCGATGGTCAGTCAACTGTTTGGTATGCTGTGTCATGACTAAGGGGGCATTTATATGAAGCATTTTAAGCCTGTGAAGCATGTGACCTCCTCATATGATGCAGTGAGTAGGCCCAATAGTCAATTAGTTGGAATGCTGTCGCATGACCAAGGGGGATGATGTCATGGAACATGTGACCTCACCTTCACAACACTCCAAGTATCCTCATCCTTTAAGGCAGTGTTAGGGCCTAGTGGCCCATCATCAGCCGAAACATTGCCATATGACCCAGGGGGTGATTATATGAAGCATGTGACCTCCTCCTATGATGCAGTGCTCGGGTCCAATGGTCAGTCAACTGGTTGGAATGTTGTCCCATAACCAAGGGGATGATGTCATAGAACATGTGACCTCACCTTCACAATACTCCAAGGATGGATGGAGGAGGATATGACCCCATCCTTTAAGGCAGTGTTTGGGTCTACTGGCCTGTCATCAGCCAAAACATTGCCACATGACCAAGGGGGTGATTATTTGAGGGATATGACCTCTTCCTGCAATGCAGCGCTCAGTCAATTGGGTGGAAATGCTGTGCCGTGACCAAGGGGATGATGTCATCGAGTATGTGAGTATGCTGTACCAGGACCAAGGGGATGATGTCATGGAACATGTGGCCTCCCCTTCACAGCACTTTCAATGCACATTACCCCGATAATGGAGGAAGATATGACCTCATCCTTCAAGGCAGTGCTTGCGTCTTGTGACCAGTTGCTCAGTTGAAACATTGCCACGTGTGTGTGATGTCATGAAGCATGTGACCTGCCATGATGCAATGCTCGGGTCCAATGGTCACTCAACAGGTGGGAATTCTGTGCCATTACCAAGGGGATGATGTTGTGGAACAAGCACTCCCGACCGCACACTAACCAGAGTATGGAGGAGGATATGACCTTGCCCTTTGAGGCTACATTATCAAGGGGGTGATGTCATTGAGCATGAGATCACTCCCTATGATGAAGTGCTCAGGTCCCATGACAAAGGGGTTGATGGCATGGAACATGTGACCTCACATTAAAAGCAGTCCCACCACACAATCCCCCCCCCCCCCCCCCGAGTATGGAGGAGGAAAGGACCTCATCCTTCAAGGTAGTGCTTGGGTCTTGCGGCCAGTCGCTCAGCTGAAACATTGCCACATGACCAAGGGGGTGATGTTAAGGAGCATGTGACCTACTATGATGTAGTGCTTGGGCCCAATGGTCACTCAATGGGTGGGAATGCTGTGCCATGACCAAGGGGGTGATGTTGTGGAACAATGTTGACCACACAAAGAGAATTTTAAGGAGAAGGATATGACCTCTTACTTTGAGGTCACATGACCTTGGAGTCAAGGTCATTGAGCATGCGATGACCTATTATGCAGCACTTGGGTCCAATGGTCAGTCAACTGGTGGGAATGCTGTCACATGATCAAGGGGGTGATCTCATGGAACATATGACCTCACCGTCCCAGCATTCCCATTGCCCAATACCCCGAGAATGGATTCACAAATGACCTCATCCTCCGAGGCAGTGCTTCGATCTTGCGGCCAGTCGCTTAGCTGAAACATTGCCACATGACCAAAGGGGGTGATGTTAAGGAGCATGTGACCTACTATGATGCAGTGCTTGGGCCCAATGGTCACCCAATGGGTGGGAATGCTGTGCCATGACCAAGGGGGTGATGTTCTGGAGCAATGTTGACCACACAATTTTAAAGAGAACCTGTCACCCCCTTAACTGATTTATACTCTCCTTTGCAGCACTCCTCAGAGTATGGGGGAGGATATGACCTAATCTTTTGAGGGCCCATGACCAAGAAGTCAACGCCATTGAGCATGTGATGACCTCCTATGATGCAGTGCTTGGGTCCAATGGTCAGTCAACTGGTGGGAATGCTGTACCATGACCAATGAGATGATCTCATGGAACATATGACCTCACCGTCCCAGCACTCCCATCCCACAATACCCGGAGAATGGATTCACATATGACCTCACCGTCCCAGCACTCCCATCCCACAATACCCGGAGAATGGATTCACATATGACCTCACCATCCCAGCACTCCCATTGCACAATACCCGGAGAATGGATTCACATATGACCTCACCGTCCCAGCACTCCCATCCCACAATACCTGGAGAATGGATTCACATATGACCTCACCGTCCCAGCACTCCCATCCCACAATACCCGGAGAATGGATTCACATATGACCTCACCGTCCCAGCACTCCCATCGCACAATACCTGGAGAATGGATTCACATATGACCTCACCGTCCCAGCACTCCCATCCCACAATACCTGGAGAATGGATTCACATATGACCTCACCGTCCCAGCACTCCCATCCCACAATACCTGGAGAATGGATTCACATATGACCTCACCGTCCCAGCACTCCCATCGCACAATACCTGGAGAATGGATTCACATATGACCTCACCGTCCCAGCACTCCCATCCCACAATACCTGGAGAATGGATTCACATATGACCTCAACGTCCCAGCACTCCCATCCCACAATACCCGGAGAATGGATTCACATATGACCTCACCGTCCCAGCACTCCCATCGCACAATACCCGGAGAATGGATTCACATATGACCTCACCGTCCCAGCACTCCCATCCCACAATACCCGGAGAATGGATTCACATATGACCTCAACCGTCCCAGCACTCCCATCCCACAATACCTGGATTCACACCTCAACGTCCCAGCACCCATACAATACCGGAGAATGGATTCACATATGACCTCACCGTCCCAGCACTCCCATCGCACAATACCCGGAGAATGGATTCACATATGACCTCACCATCCCAGCACTCCCATCCCACAATACCCGGAGAATGGATTCACATATGACCTCACCGTCCCAGGACTCCCATCGCACAATACCCGGAGAATGGATTCACATATGACCTCACCGTCCCAGCACTCCCATCCCACAATACCCGGAGAATGGATTCACATATGACCTCACCGTCCCAGCACTCCCATCGCACAATACCCGGAGAATGGATTCACATATGACCTCACCGTCCCAGCACTCCCATCCCACAATACCTGGAGAATGGATTCACATATGACCTCATCCTTTGGAGGCAAGGCTTGGGTCTTGTGGCCAGGTGGGAAAGCCTCACATGACAAAGGGGGGTAATGATGGTGAACCTCATGAGCAGAGATGGTGAACCTGGACTCCCCAGATGTTTTGGCACTACATTTCCCTTGATGCTCACCTACACTGCAGAGTGCATGATGGGAACTGTAGTGCCAAAACAACTGGGGTGCCAAGGTTCCCCATCACTGTCAGAGCATGTGAGCTCCTATAATGCGGCTAATCTTTCCACCAGAACACTGTCACGTGACCAAGGGGGGGGTAATGCCATGAAGCATGCAACCTCCTTAAGATGCAATGCTCAGGTCTAATGGGCAGAACACTTCCCATGGCAAAGATAATGTCATGAAACCCTGTAAGCTCCGACATTGGGAAATTTGCATTGACTGAGATCAAAGAAAGAGCAGCTGGGGAGGGCCGAGTATAATGGAGTTGTGGGCTTTACATTGTCACTGCAGACAGGTAGGGTGACAGGGTCTCTTTAAAAATTGTAAAAGGGTCAATTGTACTAAGGAAGTGATGGGGAACCTTGACCCCCCCCCCCATATGTTTTGGAACTACATTGCCCATGATGCTCCTGTACTCTGCAGTGTAGTGAAGCATCATGGGAAATGTAGTTCCAAAACATATGGGGGGGGGGGGGGGTCAAGGTTCGCCATCACTGTCCTAGGACATTAAGCTACAATCGATTCCTACCAGAAATTACGTCATACGACAAACGTCTAGATTGAATTGTGTATTAATCTGTACAATGTGGTTGCATAGTGTGTGGCCAGCTGACCCGTTAAGGCTGCAGGTGATGGAATTCACCACATACTACGGCCCCTAAGGAGGTGAGCTCAGAAAATGTGACAAGACCCCCCCCTGTAATGTGTTCTCATTCCAGCGTGCGGCCCGAATTCTCCCCTCCCCCGGGGTGCAGCCATATTGTTCTATAGAAGGCCCCCGCTTCTGCCCGTGTGGTTCTAACAAAAGACGCGTCTACGTAGGACCCCCCCCTGCAGCCACGATGACCCACGTGAGAAAAAATATCTTCTAGCAGATTAAAGAAAACTAGATGGAGGTCCGCCGGTTATCCGCCAGAGTGGGCGGGGCCCATTGACAGAGGGGAGATGATGATTGGACGGCTTGGTTTAGAAGAACCCCACCTCGGACAGGTAGGTGTTGGTCTCCAGTAGCAGCGCCTTGTAGTAAACCCGGACGGTGTAGTAGAAGGTGAGGAAGTCCTGGGTGCTGAAGAAGGTGTCCGCCAGAGCGAATCCCAACGTGGAGGGGATGAACCCGCGGCCGTACTCCACCATCCACGTCCCGGCGCTCCACTGGACGGCCGTGGCGTCCCCCGCCTCGTGTATGATGGTATCTCCTGCAGAGCGAGAAAAGATTGGGGGGTGAGCGGCGTATAGACTCTACATCCATACCGAGCTTCATTCATCATCAACAGCAAGAAGAGGCCGACCTGATTGGTCACAGCGCTTCACTTTTTCCACATTTTGTTTTTCTAAAATAGATTAAATTGTTTTCTTCAAAATCCTACAAACAATACCCCATAATTACAAATTGAAAGAAGTGTGTTTGAAATCTTTGCAACTTTATTTAAAAAAAATCACATGTACATACAGTGCCTTGCAAAAGTATTCACCCCCCTTGGCATTTTTCGTGTTTTGTTGCCTCACAACCTGGAATTAACATGGATGGTTTGGGGCGTCTCATGTCCTCTTGCAAGCCGCAATGACATGTAGAGTCACTGATGCCAGCCCTCATCTGTATTAGAGGTAGACCGATATGGGGTTCTTCTCTGGCCAATGCCGATATCAGCGCAGCGATTGATGCTGCCAGAGCCGCCGAGTGTGGAGAAGGGAGGAGGAGGAATGGCGGTCAGTGTAAAATATCAGCTTCATTTTGATAATAATCGGCCGATGCCGATTTATCGGTCTGCCTCTAATCTGTATTATATGCAAATGCAGGGGAGCCATGATGACAAGAGACATGTTGTCCATGAGCGCCCCCCTCTTCCCCCTGGGATTCCATGAGCACCCCCTCTTCCCCCTGGGATTCCATGAGCGCACCCCCTCTTCCCCCTGGGATTCCATGAGCACACCCCCTCTTCCCCCTGGGATTCCATGAGCGCCCCCTCTTCCCCCTGGGATTCTGCAGGGCACTCCACCCCTTCCCCCTGGGATTCCATGAGCGCCCCCCTCTTCCCCCTGGGATTCTGCAGGGCACTCCACCCCTTCCCCCTGGGATTCCATGAGCGCTCCCTCTTAACCCTGAGATTCCATGAGCGCCCCCTCTTCCCCCTGGGATTCTGCAGGGCACTCCACCCCTTCCCCCTGGGATTCCATGAGCCCCCCTCTTCCCCCTGGGATTCCATGAGCGCCCCCATTTCACCCTGAGATTCCATGAGCGCCCCCTCTTCACCCTGAGATTCTGCAGGGCACTCCTCCCCTTGCCCCTGGGATTCCATGAGCGCCCCCTCTTAACCCTGAGATTCCATGAGCACCCCCCTCTTCACCCTGGGATTCCATGAGCGCCCCCCTCTTCACCCTGGGATTCCATGAGCGCCCCCTGGGATTCTGCAGGGCACTCCTCCCCTTCCCCCTGGGATTCCATGAGCACCCCCTCTTCACCCTGGGATTCCATGAGCACCCCCTCTTCACCCTGGGATTCCCTCCCGGGATTCCATGAGCACCCCCTCTTCACCCTGAGATTCCATGAGCGCCCCCTCTTCACCCTGAGATTCTGCAGGGCACTCCTCCCCTTGCCCCTGGGATTCCATGAGCGCCCCCTCTTCACCCTGAGATTCCATGAGCACCCCCTCTCCACCCTGAGATTCCATGAGCACCCCCATCTTCCCCCTGGGATTCCATGAGTTCCCCCTGGGATTCTGCCCTTCCCCCTGGGATTCCATGAGCACCCCCTCTTTAGCCTGAGATTCCCCCCCGGGATTCCATGAGCACCCCTCTTCACCCTGGGATTCCCCCCCCCGGGATTCCATGAGTGCCCCCTCTTCACCCTGGGATTCCCCCCCGGGATTCCATGAGCGCCCCCTCTTCAACCTGGGATTCCCCCCCGGGATTCCATGAGCGCCCCCTCTTCAACCTGGGATTCTGCAGGGCACTCCTCCCCTTCCCCCTGGGATTCCATGAGCACCCCCTCTTCACCCTGGGATTCCCCCCCGGGATTCCATGAGTGCCCCCTCTTCACCCTGGGATTCCCCCCGGGATTCCATGAGCACCCCCTCTTCACCCTGGGATTCCATGAGCACCCCCTCTTCACCCTGGGATTCCTCCCCGGGATTCCATGAGCGCCCCCTCTTCACCCTGGGAATCTGCAGGGCACTCCTCCCCTTCACCCTGGGATTCCATGAGTGCCCCCTCTTCACCCCGAGATTCCAGGCACCCCTCCCCTCTGGGATTTCATGCGCAAAACCCCCCCCGCCCCCCAACACACAGAAGGATCCCCTCTTACCGGGATAAAATATTTCACTCTTTGTCGTTCCTTCTTTCCACTGCCGGAACGTTCCAGACAAGACGGTGTCCGTAATCTCCGCCCAATAACGACCTGCAAGAGAAGCCACAGAGATAAGAAGTGTATGGAACCCCCAATAATAAAATGATTTGCACCCACTGAGGTCAGTTTAGCCCCCCCCCCGTGGACCAGAGGAATCTTACTGCCATATACTCGCTTTATTACTTGAAGTATAACTGAAGGCAAACTCTTCCCTTTGGTCCTGGATACAGTAGAGGTGGATTAGAACCCCTGGCAGTTTTTATTGCTCTCTGTGTGTCCCAATTTCCCCCTCTCCACTTGTCCCGTTTCCCCATCAAAAGTGAAAGAAAATCCCACATGTTGGGTTGTCATCAGAACAGGAATAGGAGGGGAAAAATCTTCCAATGGGGGGGGAGACTAGTTCTGGCGACAGCCAGAGGATTCCCTCACTTTAGAGAGATTTTCACTGACTTCCTGTTTGGCTGTGGGGACAGGAAGTGAAGGGAAATCTCCCCAATGGGACACAGAGGACACAAAAACAAACAGCCAGGGGTTATAACCCTCCCTTACTACAGGCAAGAAAAATAAAGTTGGCCTTTAGTTCTGCTTTAACCTCTTGCTGACCAAGTCATGTATATCAGGTGGTAAGGAAAGGGTGCGCACAATGCATGCGCAGCAGGCCGAGGTTGTGTGCCGACAGAACACGGACCAAACAGTCACCGCAAAACAGACTCCTGATCATGCGACCGCCGAAAGAGCCATGGGGCATCACAGGCATTAAACACTAAAAGGGGGGGGGGGCTTTAACCCACTTCACCCCTTTAATGACCAGGACATTTTTTGCGGTACGGCACTGACGATTGCGCGGTCGTGCGATGTTGTACTTTTGGTGGTATTTGATCACCTCTCACCTTTGCACTATAAACAAAACAAAAAAAAAAGTGTGACAAGTTTGAAAAATACACAATATTTTTTACTTTTTGCTATAATAAATATCCCTTTTTTTTTAAAACACATTTTTCCCTCAGTTTAGGCCGATACGTACTCTTCTACATATTTTTGGTAAAAAAAAAAAAACACACACACACGAAAAAGTGTATACTGATTGGTTTGCGCAAAAGTTATAGCATCTACAAAACAGGGGATAGATTTATGGCATTTTTAATACTATTTTTTTTTTCTAGTAATGGCGGCGGTCTGTGATTTTTATCATGACTGCGACATTGCGGCAGACATATCTGACACCTTTGACGCTATTTTGGGACCATTCGCATTTAAACAGCGATCAGTGCTATAAAAATGCACTGATTACTGTATAATTGTGACTGGCAGGGAAGGGGTTAACACTAGGGGGCGATTAAAGGGTTACATATGTGTCCTAGGGAGTGATTTTAATGTTGTGTGCTATAAAACAAAAAAAAAATTATATATATATATATATATCTATATCTCTAGATAGAGAGATAGATATATCTGTCTCTCTCTCTATATATCTCTATATCTATATATCTCTATCTATCTATAATTGATTGATTACAAAAAAATCTTTTTTAAATTGACTTACTGCGATAAAACATATCCAATAATAAATAGTTACAAAACTACGGGATATTTTATTTATTTTTTTATTTATTTTTTTACTAGTAATGACTGCGATCAGCGTTTATTTTTTACTGGGACTGCGACATTGCGGTGGACAAATCGGACACCTGACACTTGTTTTTTGGGTGGGGGGAATGGAGATCCGTGACACCAATGCCCTGTACACACGACCGGTTTTCCCGACATGCCAAAACCCAACGTTTTTTTCCCCCAACGTGATTCCTCTCGAGCTTGCCTTGCATACCCACGTTAAGTAAAAAAAAAACGAAAAAAAAAAACCGCCGCGACGGCCAACAAGTACAACGGCACTATAAAAGGCAAGTTCCATTCAAATGGCGCCAACCTTTGGGCTGCTTTTGCTGATCCTCGTGTTAGAAAAAGTTTGGCGAGACGATTTTAGCGCTTTTTAGTCCGTTACAGTTTGTGCCCTCTCCATTGCGAATGCTAGTTTTACCAGAATGAGTGCTTCTGTCTCATAACTTGATTCTGAGCATGCGCGTTCCCCCCCCCCTTTAGAAAAGCATACACACGAGCGGTTTTCGCGTCCCCCCCCCCTTTAGAAAAGCATACACACGAGCGGTTTTCGCGTCCCCCCCCCCTTTAGAAAAGCATACACACAAGCGGTTTTCACGCCCCCCCACCTTTAGAAAAGCATACACACGAGCGGTTTTCGCGTCCCCCCCCCCCTTTAGAAAAGCATACACACGAGCGGTTTTCACGCCCCCCACCTTTAGAAAAGCATACACACGAGCGGTTTTCGCGTCCCCCCCCCCCTTTAGAAAAGCATACACACGAGCGGTTTTCGCGACAAGAAAAAGACCGACGGGAAAAGATAGAGCAGGTTCAAATTTTTTTGCAGCCAGTTTTCTCGTCGGGAAGACTGCTATGGAGCGCACACACGACCGGTTTTCCCGACCAATCAAAAAAAAAAAAAAAGGCAGTTTTCTCATCTGGAAAACCGGTTGTGTGTACGAGGCATAAGGCATCAGGCTTAACCACTTAAGGACCGCCTCCTGCACATATACGTCGGCAGAATGGCACACCCACGTACAGGTAAGTCCTCTTTAAGTGCCCAGCCGTGGGTCGCAAAATTGTCTGATGTGTCCGCCATAATGTTGCAATCACGAAAAAAAAATGTAATTTTTTTTTTGCAATAAAACTATGCCCTATTTTGTAAACACTATACATTTTGTGCAAACCAATCGATAAACGCTTATTGCGATTTTTTTTTTACCAAAAAAAATTTAAAAAAAAAAATCGCAATAAGCGACTAGTTTGCACAAAAGTTATAGCGCCTACAAAATAAGGGACAGAATTATTTTTAATTTTTTTTTTTACTAGTAATGGCGGCGATCTGCGATTTTTATTGCAACTGTGGCATTATGGCGGACACATCGGACACTTTTGACACATTTTTGGCGCCATTCACATTTATACTGCAATCAGTGCTATAAATATGCACGGATTACTGTATAAATGTGACTGGCAGGGAAGGGGTTAACACTAGGGGGTAAGGAAGGGGTTAAATATGTTCCCTGCATTGTGTTCTAACTGTGGGAGGGGGGGGGGGGGTTGACCGATCTGTGTTGTTTCCTATGTTGTGCCCATGTTGCCAGTCAGTGCCTATTTGTGGGCACCGATTGGCATCTATTGTAAATATTTTTTTAACATGTGGATGGCCATGTGGTACATACCTGGCCATCCACGTTGCCCTCTTCCCTGGTGGTCCAGTGTGGGCATCACTGATAAACAATCAGAGCAAACCCCCCCCCCCTGTCAGGAGAGCCGCCGATCGGCTCTCCTCTACTTGCGTCAGACGCGAGTAAAGAGCCGATCAACGGCTCTTCCTGTTTACATCGTGATCAGCCGTGATTGGACACGGCTGATCACGTGGTAAAGGGGCTCTTTACGGAGATCGGAGATGCAGGGTGTCAGGCCGACACCCCCCCAGGGGCGCGCGCCGGCATGTTATCCTGCTGGACGTCAATAGACGCCCAGTCAGGATTACAGAACCACTTCCCGGACGTCAATGGTCTATTATATACATATATTTGTTATAGCTAAAAACGCGAAAACACCTGTAAACGAAATGCGGGTCACCGCGTTTAGCGCTTGAAATTCCTCCAAATTCAGCGTCTGAACTCATTTTTTGCTTTCTAAAAAAAAAAAAAAAAGCTTCTAAACTCAACAGCCTAGTACTCCCTCTGTATATGGACTGAGAAGATAACATCGACAAACGCCCAACCGCTCCTAAGGCTGCATTCACATCAGTCGTTTTTTTTCCGGCATTTTTGTCGCGCGTATTCATGCTTATTTGCGCGTTTGCATACAGCGTCGTCCGACGTTTTTTTTTATTTTAGCCAATAGGAAAAATTAATCTTTTCACCACTTGTTGCTATGTTGGTAGATTTTTTTTTTTTTTTTTATCTTCTGCCTGGGTGAAAAGTTCTAGTGATTAACCACTTCAGACCCGCGCTACCGTCGAATGACGGCAACAGCGCGGGCCTGAATATCCAACATGCCGTCATTTGACGGCATCTCCTTTAGGCGTTCCCAGCGCGCGCTGTGTCCCTTGGACACGGCCAATCACAGATCGCGGCGAACGGCCAATCAGAGTGGCCGTTTGCGATGCGATCTGTGGGCGAATGAGAGATGATCTCTCATAGATCATCTCTCATTGCCGTTTTACACAGAGACAGCGTCCTGTCTCTGGAGAGGAGGAGCCCGATCTGTGTTCCTTGTACATAGGGACACAGATCGGTCACCCCCCCTCCCCCCACAGTTAGAACACACCTAGGATACATTTAACCCCTTCCTCACCCCCTAGTGTCAACCCCTTCAATGCCAGTCACATTTATACTGTAATTAGTGTATATTTATAGCACTGATCGCAGTATAAATGTGAATGGCGCCAAAAGAAAGCTCTACTTGTGGGGAAAAAAGGACGTCAAATTTGTTTGGGAGCCACGTCGCACGACCGCGCAATTGTCATTTAAAGCGACGCAGTGCCGGAAGCTGAAATTTTACCTGGGCAGGAGGGGGGTGTAAGTGCCCAGTATGCAAGTGGTTAAAGAGACGAAAACGCCCGTAGCAAACGCTCAATGGCGCGCTAGTCGCTTGGTTCCATTACTTTCTATGGGAAATGGAAACGCTTGAATACACCCAAAAAAGGGTCCGGAACTCGTTTGAGCTTCAGGCGTTCGGCGTATTGGCGTGCAGATGTGAACCATCTCCATAGGAAATAATGTATTTTTTTTCCCCCTCTAGCGTAGTTGAGCGTCGCGCTTCAGGCGACGAAACGCTCGGGTGTGAATGCAGCCTAAATGTCCGTTTACCAGCGGCAGCCTTATACAGTGATCAGTGCTAAAAAACATGCGCCGTCACTGTACCAATGACACCGGCAGGGAAGGGGTTAAAATCAGGGGCGATCAAAGGGTTAAATGTGTCCCTAGGTGGGTGCTTACTGTCTGGGGGATAGACCTACTGGGGGGGGGGGGGGGGGACACAGAGCTCCGTGTTCTCCATCTTCTCCCCTGTCAGAACGGTGGACTGTCTTGTTGTTTACATAGGCAGATCCCCGTTCTGCCTCTCCCGGGAATGATCGCTGGTGGCCGCCGGACCTGCTGATTGGACAGAGGGGGAGCCAATCAACGTGCGATCGTGCCTCTAGGGGGGGTTCGAGCCCCCCCCCCCCCCCCTAGTATTTCACACCAGTGCAGTCAACAGAAGTAGGAAAATAAATAAAAAAAAATTATGTATGGAATGCATATAAAAAAAAAAAAAATGCACAAAGATGCAAGTCCTGAAATGAGATAAAGGGGTAAAAGAAAAAGAGAAAAAAAAAGGAAGAAAAAGAAAAAAAGAAAATAAAATAAAAGAAAGACAAAAAAAAAAAAAAAAAAAAAAGGACGAAGGAAGATGTAAATGTGACTGCAGAAACGTATCAAGAACACAGAAATAGTGAACTGTCCCTCGAAGCATCGCAAAGTCGTTCATCCACATGGCGACCACCGGGCGCTGTACTGCGGACGGAGGGGCGGGCGCTGCAGGCAATGCGGCATACCCGTATGTCACTGCTTACTTCCCTGTGGGCCCAGCGGCACCCTGCCAGCAAGTCCCAGCCAATGATACAAGGCCAGGACCTGCTGACCGTCTGTGTCCAATCACAGCCCAGAGCTCTGTGGTGTATAACAACACAGAGCTCTGTACTGGAGGGGGTGATCTGTCATTTACCAGTGAAGGCGAAACAGAAGCAGATTAAGCTTCACCTTTCACCATACAGAGGAGTCGTCGTCCGCCCCCCCCCCCCCCCCCCCCGATGTGATAACCTCTGTATACACGTATTGATCTTCCCGAAACACTTTGAGAGGATCCCTCCCCCGCACACTCCGATAACGCACTCTCACAGGCCCCGCCCCCCTCCTCATCTGGTGCGATCTCCTAATCTCTCCTGGCAGTGCGGAGTCAGCAGGGAGCCCGGCCATGAACTCTCCGTACAAAGAGTGAAAGTGCGAGGACGCCGCACACTGCGAGCACCAGGTGCAGGAAGGTCCGGGGGAGGGGGGAATGTCAGAGACTTTACCAGATCAATATCAACAGAATGTGCGGAATGCCACCAGCAACGATTGAATACTTATGTCTCTAGAGACTTTGACCCCACAACACCCCTGTGTAATCCCGTGACCCCAGAGCACCCCCCACGTGTAATCCTTGCCAGAGCACCCCTGTGTAATCCAGTGACCCCTGTGTAATCCCGTGACCCCAGAGCACCCCTGTGTAATCCAGTGACCCCAGAGCACCCCCCACGTGTAATCCAGTGACCCCAGAGCACCCCCCACGTGTAATCCCTGCCAGAGCACCCCTGTGTAATCCAGTGACCCCAGAGCACCCCCCAGGTGTAATCCCTGCCAGAGCACCCCTGTGTAATCCCGTGACCCCACAGCACCCCTGTGTAATCCCGTGACCCCACAGCACCCCCCACGTGTAATCCCTGCCAGAGCACCCCTGTGTAATCCAGTGACCCCTGTGTAATCGTGTGATCCCGTGACCTCAGAGCACCCCTGCGTAATCCAGTGACCCCAGAGCACCCCTGTGTAATCCCCCAGAGCACCCCTGTGTAATCCCGTGACCCCAGAGCACCCCTGTGTAATCGTGTGACCCCAGAGCACCCCTGTGTAATCCAGTGACCCCAGAGCACCCCTGTGTAATCCAGTGACCCCAGAGCACCCCTGTGTAATCCAGTGACCCCAGAGCACCCCTGTGTAATCCAGTGACCCCCAGAGCACCCCTGTGTAATCCAGTGACCCCAGAGCACCCCTGTGTAATCCAGTGACCCCAGAGCACCCCTGTGTAATCCAGTGACCCCAGAGCACCCCTGTGTAATCCAGTGACCCCAGAGCACCCCTGTGTAATCGTGTGATTCCAGAGCACCCCTGTGTAATCGTGTGATCCCAGAGCCCCCCCCCCCCCCGTGTAATCCCATGACCCCAGAGCACCCCCCCTCCGCGTGTGAATCCCGTGACCCCAGGGGACCCCCCTCCGCGTGTGAATCCTGTGACCCCAGGGGACCCCCCCTCCGCGTGTGAATCCTGTGACCCCAGAGCACCCCCCCCATGTAATTCCGTTACCTCAAAGCATCCCCCCCCCCCGTGTAATCCCGCGACTCCAGAGCACCCCCCCTTGTGTGATCCCGTTACCCCAGAGCACCCCCCCCCCCCCCATGTAATCCCGTGATCCCAGAGAACCCCCCCCCCCCCCATGTAATCCCGTGACCCCAGAGAACCCCCCCCCCCCCATTTAATCCCGTGACCCCAGAGAACCCCCCACCTGTGTAATACCGTGACCCTGTGTAATCCCAGACCACCCCTGTAATCCTGTGACCCCAGAGAACCCCCCCCCCCCCCACCGTGTATTCCCGTGACCCTGTATAATCCCATGACCCCAGAGAACCCCCCCCACCGTGTATTCCCGTGACCCTGTATAATCCCAGACCACCCCTGTAATCCTGTGACCCCTGCCAAAGCACCCCTGTGTAATCCAGTGACCCCAGAGCACACCCTTTGTAATGTCGTGACCCCATAGCACCCCTATGGAATCCCAGAGCACCCGTGTAATCCCGTGGCCCCACAGCACCATGTATGATTCCATGACCCCGGTGCATCTCTCTCTCCAGGCACTGTGAATTTTTTCACCTGTTCCTACATCTTGTATGGATAGAGTATCTGGTGCAAGGGGACCCAACAGCATGTGGCGGGAGAGGGGGGGGGGGGGGGGGGGGGCACACGTATTCTACACACCCAAAGGGAGGAATATCTGCAGTGGTGCTCCAGGGGCAGCATTGTGGGCGGATTTTCAACACACAGATCCTTTACTTTCATTTGTTTACAGGTAACAAAATCCCCACATTGGCCAATTCCCTCCAAGTGTTACATTGTATCTCTATTTTGCTAAAAGTTAAAGTTAAGGAACTTTTAGGAGTCATGGGAAAAAAAATACATCTAATGGAAGTGATGCGGAACGCACAGCATTTGTAATGAATGAACCCATTTTCACTGCTGCCTATGGTATGAGAAAATACCCAAAAACATTTGGTTTGTCCCTATTGGTTGTAATCAGTATGGAAGGTGACAGGGAATGGAGGAGGAAGCAGTGCTGGATCAGCAATCTGTATGGAAGGTGACAGGGAATGGAGGAGGAAGCAGTGCTGGATCAGCAATCTGTATGGAAGGTGACAGGGAATGGAGGAGGAAGCAGTGCTGGATCAGCAATCTGTATGGAAGGTGAAAGATAATGGAGGAGGAAGCAGTGCTGGATCAGCAATCTGTATGTAAGGTGACAGGGAAAGGAGGAGGAAGCAGTGCTGGATCAGCAATCTGTATGGAAGGTGAAAGATAATGGAGGAGGAAGCAGTGCTGGATCAGCAATCTGTATGTAAGGTGACAGGGAAAGGAGGAGGAAGCAGTGCTGGATCAGTAATGTGCATATTAGGTGATGTAGGAAGCACAGGTCCCCCCCCCTCCCCCCGGTAATCACTGACCTGAGTGCCCGCTGGTGTCCATGGCGGTGCCGAAGAGCAGCACATACTCGGTGAGGGAGGCGTGCAGGAGGCACATGGAGCCCATCCACCCTCCGGCGTTCACAAACACCCACTGCATGTCCTCATCCGGTAAGATGTGACCCGGGTGCTTCTTCCTCAACTCAATGATGATCTTGGAGAAGGCGACTTCATAGTCCAGACCTGGGGGGAGGGGGAGAGAGAGAAGGGGGTCAGAGCGGGGGTGAAGCGCCCACTGCCATGCCAACCACCCGAGTGCCCCGTCTCTGCTAACCACGCCCCCCCTACAGTCCACCCCAACACCCCTCTTCTCCTTCACCAACCACCCCAGGAGGTCCCTTCCTCCTCTGCCAACCACCCAGGACCTTCTCCTCCAACCACTGTGTGACCCCCCCCCCCCCTTTCCTTCAACTGCCATGGGGACCCTCTCATCTCCCAGAACCACCACCAATGGGGCCCCCTCCTCCTACTAACCCAGGGACCCTCTTTTCTTTCAACAACCACCCAGGGGCCATCTCTTCTTAACCCAGGACTACCCAGGGGCCCTCTCCTCTAACAACCACCCAGGGGCCCCCTTCCAACCACCTAGGGTCCCTCTCCTCCTCTGCCAACCACCTAGGGACCCTCCCCTTCTCTGCCAACCACCTCGGGACCCTTTCCTCTGCCAACGAGACCCTCTTCTCTGCCAACCACTCAGGGACCCCTTCCAACCACCTAGAAGCTCTCTCCTTCTCTGCCAACCCCTCAGGGGCCCCCTTCCAACCACCTAGGGTCCCTCTCCTCCCCTACCAACCACCCAGGGACCCTTTCCAACCACCTAGGGGTCCCTACCTCTGCCACCCAACTAGGGATCCTGTTCCAACCACTCAGGGGTCCACGCCTCCTCTGCCAGACACCCAGGGGCCCCCTTCCAACCACCCAGGGGCCCTATACTCTGGCAGACACCCAGGGGCCCCTTCCAACCACCCAGGGGCCCTATACTCTGCAACTACCCTGGGGACCCCCTCCTCCTACGCCAACCAACTAGGGGCCCCCTTCCAACCACCTAGGGGCTCCCTAACCACTCAGGGGCCCTCTGCTCTTCCAGCCACCCAGGGGCCCTCTAATCTGCAACCACACAGGGGACCCCCTCCTCCTCTACCAACCAACTAGGGGCCCCCTTCCAACCACCCAGGGGCCCTATACACTGCCAACCACCCAGGGGCCCTATACGCTGCAACCACACAGGGGACCCCCTCCTCCTCTACCAACCACCCAGGGGCCCCCTTCCAACCACCCAGGGGCCCTATACTCTGCAACTACCCTGGGGACCCCCTCCTCCTACGCCAACCAACTAGGGGCCCACTTCCAACCACCTAGGGGCTCCCTTTTAACCACTCAGGGGCCCTCTGCTCTTCCAGCCACCCAGGGGCCCTCTACTCTGCAACCACACAGGGGACCCCCTCCTCCTCTACCAACCAACTAGGGGCCCCCTTCCAACCACCCAGGGGCCCCCTTCCAACCACCCAGGGGCCCTATACGCTGCAACCACACAGGGGACCCCCTCCTCCTCTACCAACCAACTAGGGGCCCCCTTCCAACCACCCAGGGGCCCCCTTCCAACCACCCAGGGGCCCTATACGCTGCAACCACACAGGGGACCCCCTCCTCCTCTACCAACCAACTAGGGGCTCCCTTCCAACCTCCTAGGGGCCCTCTTCTTTACCAACCACCCAGGGGCCCCCTTACAATAGGGTGACCAGACATCCCCAGTTTCAGGGGACAGTCCCCTGATTGAGGACACTGTCCCCGGACCAAATCTGTCCCTGGTTTTGTCCCCGGATTGGATTTAATAGGGGGCAGGGGCAATTTCAAAGACAGTCAGTGCAGAATTGAAATAAAAAAAATTTAATTACACCCCCCGCTCCGCCGTGCCTACTAGTATAGGGGGGTTGTATTTTTCCCATTATCTGTGCCCCTTTCTGATTATGTGCTGGTCAGAGCGAATATTTCTTCAGTTTCGGGCGCATGCCCATTCAGCTCCGCTCGCATGTTTTTCCACCTTGTCTTAAATCCTGGCCACCTGCCTATCTCCTTGCCTTCCCTGGGGGAGTGATCTTCCTCCGCTCCCCATCCAGTAGTAGCCGGGGCCCGAACAGTAAGACTTGAGAGGCTGTGAGGCAGGCGGCGATGGACAGAGTCGCTGATTGTTGCTATTGCTAGTAAAGAAAAAATATGTCCCCGGATTTCATTTTAAAAATCTGGTCACCTTACCTTACAACCACCCAGGGGCCCCCTTACAACCACCCAGGGGCCCTATACGTTGCAACCACACAGGGGACCCCCTCCTCCTCTACCAACCAACTAGGGGCCCTCTTCTTTACCAACCACCCAGGGGCCCTCTGAAACCCCCAGGGGTCCCTACCTCTCCCAACCAACTAGGGGGGGGGGGGCCCCCTTTGCTCAGCAGACACCCCAAATACGTGACCCGTGGTTACCGGCGTGTTCCCGGGCCAGGGCGGAGATCTCCTCCCGGGAGAAGGTGTACGGTTTGCTCATCAGCCATTGGTGGACCAGAGTCAGCAGGACCCCGACCACCGCCACCAGCACGGCGATCCTCGCCGCCCGGGACCCGCAACATCCGTACATGGCGGAGAGTGAGCGGACACACCGGCGGAGACCCGCTTCCTACTGCCGCAGAGACACGCCCACCACCCGGCTCCTCCAATAGGAGGGCATCGGACGGTCCGACGACGGATCTCCCGGCAGAAGGGGCGGGGCTGACTGTCATTGCACAACAGCGACACCCGGCGGCCGCAGCGGTGGAACTGCAGCGCACTGCTCAAACCATCGTAAAGCGATCTTCCGCCCCACCGGGGAGATTTCCCTTCACTTCCTGTCTTGGAGAAGAAACCGGAAGTGAGAACAAATCTCTCCCAAAGACAGTTATTGGAGGAATCCCATTCCAAATGTTTTCATTTTGCTGTCACTTTCGGTGCTGATGACAATAGTCAGCAAGTTAAATAGAGGGGTGAATCTGCCCAGCGGTAGATAGCAATAAAAGGCTGGCAGGGGGTCTAATCTTTCCCCCTCTCCATCCAATACTAAAAAAAGCCTATTACAACGCTTGTTTTTACCACCCATGTGAATGAGCCCAAAGTCAAATCGATCTCAGCCTTCCGCCTATCACCTGTAATAGTATCCAGGCCCGAACTGGGACAAGGACATAGGCCTGGGCACCGAGGAGACGAGGGGGGCCGGGAAAGAGCACAGGGGAGAGCTAGAGAACAAGGGGGGGGGGGGGGCTGGATGGCACAAAGGGGATGGAGAGAGCATGGGGGGGGGGTCTGAGAGCACTAGGGGGGCGGGAGAGCACAGGGGGGGGGGGGCTGGACTGAATAACACTAGGGGGGCAGGAGAGCACTGGAGGAATCCTAAAAGCATTGGGGGGCTGGAGAGTATGAGGGGGGTTTGGAGAGCACTGGGGGGAGCCTGAAAGTGTGGGGGGGGGGGGGGGGCTCACTGGGGACCCTGGAGTAAGGGGGGGATCTCTGGGGACCTTGATGTAAGGGGGGGATCTCTGGGGACCCTGGTATAAGGGGGAGGCTTTCTGGGGACCCTGATGTAAGGGGGGCTCTCTGGGGACCCTGATGTAAGGGGGGCTCTCTGGGGACCCTGATGTAAGGGGGGATCTCTGGGGACCCTGGTATAAAGGGGGGGATCTCCTGGGGACCCTGATGTAAGGGGGGCTCTCAGGGGACCCTGGTATAAAGGGGGGATCTCCTGGGGACCCTGGTATAAGGGGGGATCTCAGGGGACCCTGGTGTAAAGGGGGGGGGGGCTCTTTGGGGACCCTGATGTAAGGTGGGCTCTCTGGGGACCCTGATTTAAGGGGGGATCTCTGGGGACCCTGGTATAAGGGGAAGGCTCTCTGGGGACCCTGATGTAAGAGGGGGCTCTCTAGGGACCCTGATGTAAGGGGGGCTCTCTGGGGACCCTGATGTAAGGAGGGCTCTCTAGGGACCCTGATGTAAGGAGGGCTCTCAGGGGACCCTGGTATAAGGGGGAGGCTCTCTGGGGACTCTGATGTAAGGGGGGCTCTCAGGGGACCCTGGTATAAGGGGGAGGCTCTCTGGGGACTCTGATGTAAGGGGGGCTCTCTAGGGACCCTGATGTAAGGAGGGCTCTCAGGGGACCCTGGTATAAGGGGGAGGCTCTCTGGGGACTCTGATGTAAGGGGGGCTCTCAGGGGACCCTGGTGTAAAGGGGGGAATCTCTGGGGACCCTGATGTAAGGGGGGATCTCTGGGGACCCTGATGTAAGGGGGGATCTCTCTGGGGACCCTGATGTAAGGGGGTCTCTCTGGGGACCCTGGTATAAGGGGGAGGCTCTCTGGGGACCCTGATGTAAGGGGGGATCTCTCTGGGGACCCTGATGTAAGGGGGTCTCTCTGGGGACCCTGGTATAAGGGGGAGGCTCTCTGGGGACCCTGATGTAAGGGAAGGCTCTCTGGGGACCCTGATGTAAAAGTGGGAGACTCTCTGGGGACCCTGATGTAAGGGAAGGCTCTCTGGGGACCCTGATGTAAGGGAAGGCTCTCTGGGGACCCTGATGTAAGGGGAGGCTCTCTGGGGACCCTGATGTAAGGGGGGGCTCTTTGGGGACCCTGATGTAGGGGGAGGCTCTCTGGGGACCCTAATGTAAGGGGGGGCTCTCTGGGGACCCTGATGTAGGGGGAGGCTCTCTGGGGACCCTAATGTAAGGGGTGGATCTCTGGGGACCCTGATGTAAGAGGTGGATCTCTGGGGACCCTGATGTAAGAGGGGGTTCTCTGCCATTGCCATCAGTGCCTTGCGGGTAACAAATAGTTAACACTCTCTGCTCCCAGGCAAAGCGATATTTGTCACGTGACTTCCTGATCACATGACTGTCTGATCACATGACCCCCCCTCACTACTTCCACGCCTGACAGTGTATGAGAGTCATGGAGCCGCACATTACCTTCCAGCCCAATGGTACAGTATATATATTCTGTATATTACATTATAGATTTACACACACAGTATCTCACAAAAGTAAGTACACCCCTCACATTTCTGTAAATATTTTCTTCTAACTTTTCATATGACGACACTGAAGAAATGACACTTTGTATCTACAATGTTGTGTAGTGAGTGTACAGCTTGTATAACAGAGTACATTTGCTGCCCCCTCAAAATAACTCAACACACAGCCATTAATGTCTAAACCGCCGGCAACAAAAGTGAGTACACCCCTAAGTGAAAATGTCCAAATTGGGTACCAATTAGCCATTTTTCCCTCCCTGGTGTCATGTGACTCGTTAGTGTTACAAGGTCTCAGGTGAGAATGGGGAGCAGGTGTGTTAAATTTGGTGTTATCGTTCTCACTCTCTCATACTGGTCACTGGAAGTACAACATGGCGCCTCATGGCAAAGAACTCTCTGAGGATCTAAAAAAAAAAAGAATTGTTTCTCTATGTAAAGATGACCGAGGCTATAAAAAGAGTGCAAAGAAACTAAGCTGCAGCACGGAGGCCAAGACCATAAAGCGGTATAACAGGACGGGTTCCCCTTCCCCGCCATGGTCACATGCTCAGCGTCATATCCAGAAGTTGTCTTTGGGAAATAGACATATGAGTGCTGCCAGCATTGCTGCAGAGGGTGAAGGGGTGGGGGAGGGGTCAGCCTGTCGGTGCTCAGACCATACGCCGCACACTGCATCAAATTGGTCTGCATGGCTGTCGTCCCAGAAAGAAGCCTCTTGTAAAGATTAAGGATAAGCTCAGGTGTGTGTTTGCAAACCCCACGTGCAGAGCCCACCAGGAAGTCGGCACTGCGCTAATCGCAGGCAGGGAGACATTGTCCCAGTGTGCAGCTGCAGAGATCAGGAAATGTCTCACTGCCTGTGATCAGCACAGTGCCGACTTCCTGGTGGGCTCTGCACGTGGGGTTTGCAAACACACACCTGAGCTTATCCTTACCAAGGACAGGGCTGTCTTTAACCACTTAAGGACCGCCTACTGCACATTTACGTCGGCAGAATGGCACGGCTGGGCACATCAACGTATATATACACGTTGATTTTAGTACCCAGCCGTGGGGCACGGGCGCGCGCCCGTGGTGCGCTCCCGTGACCCGGTCCGAAGCTCCAGGAGCGGGACCGCGGGATTCGCAGACCCGATCGCCGCTGCAGTGCGGCGATCGGTCCCCGGACCTGAAGAACGGGGAGAGCTGTGTGTAAACATGGCTTCCCCCTGCTTCACTGTGGCCACAGCATCGATCGCGTCATCCCTGTTATAGGGGGACGTGATTGATGACGTCACACCTACAGCCACACCCCCCTACAGTTGTAAACACACACAGGGAACACTCAAATCCTACAGCGCCCCCTTGTGGTTAACTCCCAAACTGCAACTGTCATTTCCACAATAAACAATGCAATTTAAATGCATTTTTTTCTGTGAAAATGACAATTGTCCCAAAAATGTGTCAAAATTGTCAGAAGTGTCCGCCATATTGTCGCAGTCATGAAAAAAATCGCCGATCGCCGCTATTAGTTGTAAAAAAAAAAAAATAATTAATAAAAATGCAATAAAACTATCCCTTATTTTGTAAACGCTATAAATTTTGCGAAAACCAACCGATAATATGTAGAAGAATACGTATCGGCCTAAACTGAGGAAAAAAATGTTTTTTTATATATTTTTTGGGGATATTTATTACAGCAAAAAGTAAAAAATATTGAATTTTTTTTTAAATTGTCGCTCTATTTTTGTTTATAGCGCAAAAAACAAAAACCGCAGAGGCGATCAAATACCACCAAAAGAAAGCTCTATTTGTGGGGAAAAAAGGACGCCAATTTTGTTTGGGAGCCACGTCGCACGACCGCGCAATTGTCAGTTAAAACGATGCAGTGTCGAATCGCAAAAAGGGGCAAGGTCCTTTACCTGCATTTTGGTCCGGGTCTTCAGTGGTTAATGTTGATTGGACCCCGGACAAAATTTCTTGGGGGGGGGGCCTCCCCTCCCCCCATGCCATTTTGCCCTCCACCTGCTCTGAGACATGCAATAAATATCAGCTAGACTTAAAATATGTTTACTGTATCAGATCAGGCAGTGATTGTGATTGGTTGCCAGAGGTTACAGCATATCATTACCATTTAATGACTGGATGCTAGAGGTTAAAAAACATATTACGGCTCACCGATTAGTTGCTAGAGGTTACAGCACATGATTTCTTCTTGTTGATTGGTTGCCAGAGATGACTGTACAGTAAATACTGCTCAGTGGTTGCTAGAGGTTACAGCATGCTGCCCTTATTTACATATACCTTTGTAAACAAGGCATTCCCCTATTCTGCCTAGTGACACTGACACTGAAGACCGTTCCTCGTGATCAGGAACGGTCACCAGTGACGTGCCACGTGTAGCCACGCCCCCTAACAGTAAGAATCACTCTCTAGGGAACACTTAACCCCTTCAGCGACACCTAGTGGTTAACTCCTTCACTGCCAGTGTAATTTTTACAGTAAACAATGCATTTTTATAGCACTGATCGCTGTAAAAATGACAATGACAATGGTCCCAAAAATGTGTCAAAAGTGTCTGAAGTGCCCGCCATAATGTCGCATTCACGATAAAAATCGCTGATCGCCGCCATTAGTAGTAAAAAGAAAAAAACATATTAATAAAAATGCCATACAACCAGAGCTTTTTTTCTCCGAAAATAGGTGCAGGAACTCAACCACGACCCGTTCAGATTTCACAAACAGTAGAAGGGTCTTAAAGGGGCATTAAATACCAGAATTGTATTACATACAGTGTGCAGAGTTCAGGGGGTTACAAAGCAGTCACTTGTAAACACAGAAACCAGACTTCTGTGTTCACAAGTGATTGTGGTGAGCAGGCACCAAAGGGTCTGAGCCAAAGGTGGTGGAACTGAGTTCCCCCAAGTTCCCCCAGAAAAAAAGCCCTGCATACAACTATCCCCTATATAACTTTTGGGCAAACCGATCAATAAACGCTTATTGCGATAATTTTTTTTTTTACCAAAAATATGTCGAAGAATATGTATCGGCCTAAGCTGAGTAAAAGAAAAATGTTTTTTTTTTTTTTTTTTTTTAAACCACAGAGGTGATGAAATAACACGGATATATGGAAAGACTCCTGCGCTACCAATGGGGATGGGTGGGAGTGGAATTGGGCTGGAAGGTGGACTGGGGATTCTGCAGCAGACTCCTGACACTCTGTCCTGGGCAGAGAGAAAAATGTATATGTAAAAGAAGGGGGTGTTGTCTGCGCTGAAAGTGAACAGGGGGGGAGGAGGGGGGGGGGTGTGGGTGATAGGGGTGAATGGATGGGACGGGTGGCTGGATGGGTGGATGCAGGTGGGTTTAGGACAACATGATAACCAACATAATCGAAACAATGATGTGAATGAATAAACACATAAGGGTGATAACCAATAAATACAAAAATTATTACAATAATTATTACAATAAGGAAAAACCCAACACACTAGCCAGTGTAATGTGAAACCAGTGAAAAACAATCCTAAATCCAAACTATAAGACCAGAGAAAATTCCATGAGGAAATGCCTCTGGATGGAAAAAATATGAAATAAATAAAGTCTCTAGTGAAAAAACCCAAGAGTCCAGATAAGTCCAAATTGAAATGGTGGTGCCAGGAAAGGGTGACAGCAGAAAGCACCTCAGGTGGTCCCCAGCTCCTCACCTCAAGGCTATAGCTCGGATAGCCTGCAACAGCACCTCCCGGTGGAGGACAGTGATCCCTCGGCAGGGCAAGCAGCAGAGGCACTCCTCAGCGGTAAAGGTAAAGCAAAAAAGAAGAAAGCGAGTGAGTGACAATAAAAGACGTCTGGTAGGCAACTAGTGTCACTCGTACATCCACTCACCCCGGGGTGATGGATGATGGGCCTATCTCCCACGAACAGCGAGTTCGTACTTCTAATGGCAGATATCCTCTTCTAAGCTGGCCAGATGGTCACTCACAACAAGGGATCTCTCAGATGGCATACATGATAAAAGAAACAGACCATAGCGCAATCCCGCAAGGTAAAAAACACATTTAATAAAAAAATAAAACTCACATTTAAAACGATCCAAAAGGCACAAAACAAACAGACGTCAGGAACACACTGCGTCAGGCGTGTGGACTCTGTGGCTCCTAGGATCCCTACGCGTCTCGTCACACCTCGTGACTTCCTTAGGGGATCAGGCACAAAACAAACAGACGTCAGGAACACACTGCGTCAGGCGTGTGGACTCTGTGGCTCCTAGGATCCCTACGCGTCTCGTCACACCTCGTGACTTCCTTAGGGAGTCACGAGGAAGTCACGAGGTGTGACGAGACGCGTAGGGATCCTAGGAGCCACAGAGTCCACACGCCTGACGCAGTGTGTTCCTGACGTCTGTTTGTTTTGTGCCTTTTGGATCGTTTTAAATGTGAGTTTTATTTTTTTATTAAATGTGTTTTTTACCTTGCGGGATTGCGCTATGGTCTGTTTCTTTTATCATGTATGCCATCTGAGAGATCCCTTGTTGTGAGTGACCATCTGGCCAGCTTAGAAGAGGATATCTGCCATTAGAAGTACGAACTCGCTGTTCGTGGGAGATAGGCCCATCATCCATCACCCCGGGGTGAGTGGATGTACGAGTGACACTAGTTGCCTACCAGACGTCTTTTATTGTCACTCACTCGCTTTCTTCTTTTTTGCTTTACCTTTACCGCTGAGGAGTGCCTCTGCTGCTTGCCCTGCCGAGGGATCACTGTCCTCCACCGGGAGGTGCTGTTGCAGGCTATCCGAGCTATAGCCTTGAGGTGAGGAGCTGGGGACCACCTGAGGTGCTTTCTGCTGTCACCCTTTCCTGGCACCACCATTTCAATTTGGACTTATCTGGACTCTTGGGTTTTTTCACTAGAGACTTTATTTATTTCATATTTTTTTCCATCCAGAGGCATTTCCTCATGGAATTTTCTCTGGTCTTATAGTTTGGATTTAGGATTGTTTTTCACTGGTTTCACATTACACTGGCTAGTGTGTTGGGTTTTTCCTTATTGTAATAATTATTGTAATAATTTTTGTATTTATTGGTTATCACCCTTATGTGTTTATTCATTCACATCATTGTTTCGATTATGTTGGTTATCATGTTGTCCTAAACCCACCTGCATCCACCCATCCAGCCACCCGTCCCATCCATTCACCCCTATCACCCACACCCCCCCCCTCCTCCCCCCCTGTTCACTTTCAGCGCAGACAACACCCCCTTCTTTTACATAGAGGTGATGAAATACCACCAAAAGAAAGCTCTATTTGTGGGAAAAAAAGACGTCAATTTTGTTTGGGAGCCACGTCGCACGACCGCGCAAGGGGGATTGTCAGTTAAAGCCACGCAGTGCCGAATCGCAAAAAGTGGCCTGGTCTTTAGCTACAAAATGGAACGGGGCTTAAGTGGTTAAACTAATTTTAGAAAAGGGGGGGGGGAATTAAAATGTTGTGTGTGTGTGTGTGTATATATATATATATATATATATATATATATATATATATATATATATATATATATATATATATATATACACACACACTTCCTGTGTGGAAGCAATTGGAGGTGACAGGTTCTCTTTATTGACCCTGTCACCTCCAAAACAGGAGTCCTAGCACTTTCACAGCTGAGATGGGAAGAGCACAGCTCACGCCTCTCACTGTGTACATCAGTGGCAGGGACAGTCACAGTAGACAAACTCGGCGGCCAGGGGGAGGACGGAGTCCTGAAAACAGAGCCAGTAGAGAGAGGTATGTGGGGGGGGGGACGGCAGCACGCATTTTACAAGTGACATCGCGGCAATCACTTGCTAACGAGCGAGCGGATTTCTGAAAGAAACTTACTGCCCTTAACTAGCCCCCGGGGGACTCAATGCCTCTGCCGCCCCTCTGCACCCTGCCGCCCCAAGGCCTGGCCTTGTGGGAAATCCGGGCCTGTAGATAGGAATGGAGGTCATTGCCTGATTTAAAGTCCCCAAACCCTCCTATTTAGGCTAATTTTAAAGCCTAGCTCTGGGATTACCTCCCACCCCCTCACCCTGAAGATCCTCTCTGCATCTATACACTTTAAGTGCAAGGTGTCATGGGGGGGGTCACTCCCCTCAGAGGGCGGAGCCATGTCGTCCTGCACTCACAGGATGTCCTCAGTCTACCTCTCCGTGACACGATCACGGGACTCACAGTCAGACTCGCGGAGCTCGTGGCGCGCGCCCACAATACCGGCCTCTTAAAGGCGACGTGTGTATATAGGTCGATCTGCCCAGCTGTGCCATTCTCCCGACGTACAGTCGAGTCCATAAATATTGGGACATCTACACAATTCTAATCTTTTTGGCTCTATACACCACCACAATGGATTTGAAATTAAAGGAACAAGATGTGCTTTACCTGCGGAATTTCAGCTTTAATTTGAGGGTATTTACGGTACATCCAAATCAGGTGAACGGTGTAGGAATTACAACAGTTTGTATCTGTGCCTCCCACTTTTTAAGGGACCAAAAGTAATGGGACAATTGGCTGCTCAGCTGTTCCATGTGTGTTATTCCCTCATCCCATTTACAAGGAGCAGATAAAAGGTCCAGAGTTTAATTCAAGTGTGCTATTTGCATTTGGTATCTGTTGCTGTCAACTCTCAATATGAGGTCCAAAAAACTGTCACCATCAGTAAAGCAAGCCATCATTAGGCTGGAAAAAACAAAACAAACCCATCAGAGAGATAGCAAAAACATTAGGCGTGGCCAAATCAACTGTTTGGAACATCCTTAACCACTTCCATACTGCACCTATTCTGCTAGAAAATTACCCCCAAACATTATATATATATGTTTTAATAGCAGACACCCTAGGGAATAAAGTACTGGTCATTGCAATTTTTTATCTCGTACGGTATTTGCGCAATAATTTTTCAAACGCCTTTAAAAAAAAAAAGAAACGGTTTCATTAATTAAAAAAATAACAAAATAGTAAAGTTAGCCCAATTTTTTTTGTATAATGTGAAAGATGATGTTACGCCGAGTAAATAGATACCTAACATGTCACGCTTTAAAATTGCGCACACTCATGGAATGGCGCCAAAATCGTTGGTACTTCAAAACCTCCATAGGAGACGCTTTAATTATTTTTTTTGCAGGTTACCGGTTTAGAGTTACAGAGGAGGTCTAGTGCTAGAATTATTGCTCCCGCTCTAACGCATGCGGCGATACCTCACATGTGTGGTTTGAACGGCATTTACATGTGTGGGCGGGACTTGCGTGCGTGTTCACTTCTGAGCGCAAGCTACTGGGGACAGGGGCGTTTTTAATATATATATATATATATATATATATATATACTTTTTTTTTTTGCTTCATTTTTTTTTTTTTTACACTTTTTTTTTATCACTCTTATTCCTATTACAAGGAATGTAAACATCCCTTGGAATAGGAATAGTGTGTGACAGGTCCTCTTTAAGGAGAGATGCGGAGTCAATAAGACCCCACATCTCTCCTCCAGAATGGAAAGCATGAGATTGTGAAAAAAAAATCACCAATTTAATGCTTTCAGGCGCGATTGCGGCTTTGTTTACTTCTGGGTACCCGGGAGTGATGTCATAACATCGCGCCCGGGCCTCCGAGGGTCATAGAGATGACTGGAAATCTCTATGCTCTTCATTCGGCGGTGGCTGATTCGTTCCCCGGGCCTCCGATGGCATGGGAAAGCCCGGAGAATCACCGGATGGCAGCGGGGGGGGGGGGGGGGAATTGTCCCCTCCCACTAGTGCCGATCCTGACCTCCATGGGGCCCTAAGCAAAATGACATGTCACGTTAAAGTTGAGAAGTCACTGCCAACAGATTAAAGTTGAGAAGCGGGGGGAGGGGGGTGTTCTGCTACATTAAAGTGAGAAGCGTGCGGGTTGCTGACTTCTTACCTCTTCTCCCATGCAGCCAGCAAGTTGAGAAGCGAAGTGAGAGGATGAAAATGACCTTTTCACCAGGCGGGGCCTCTAGTAATTTGTGGGGCCCTTCGCAGCTTTGCGGGGGCCCTAAGTGGCTTGCATAGTGAGCCGATAGGATGTATCGGCCCTGCCTCCCACCGCCTGTAAGAACGATCAAGTGGTGGAACCGCCGCTATGATCATTCTTATGGTGCGCAGAATCGCCGCCTGGAAAAAAAAGAATTTCTGAATGATGCCTGTAGCTGCCCCCATCATTCAGATACCCCCCCCCCCCCCACTGAAGTCCAGGACATCATGTGACGTCCTACGGTACGGAAGTGGTCAAAAAGAAAGAACACACCACTGAGCTCAGCAACACCAAAAGACCCAGAATTTTTTTTTTCTTCACCAGGGAAAGAATTCTTCAGTCATCCACCACAGTTGTTTTCCTTGGTCTTCCGTGTCTTTTGGTGTTGCTGAGCTCACCGGTGCATTCTTTCTTTTTTAAGGATGTTCCAAACAGTTGATTTGGCCACACCTAATGTTTTTGCTATCTCTCTGATGAATGTTTTTCACATTAGTGTCCCAATATTTAGGGACCTGACTGTATATAGTCGTGCAGCGGTCGACAAGGGGTTAATACCTGATAGGGGACTTTTTTTTACCCTGGAGTTGGGCTTTAAACTTCTTTATGTTGGAAGGGCATACTGGACTTATAGTATCACACAGAAAATTAGAGTGCAAGCTAGAAAACAACAAAAGAGAGGGCGCACCGACCTAGTGCTTTATCATTTCTGATATCAACTCACTTCTATTTGAAAAATAAATGACAAGTGAATAGCGTTTGTGACTTATTCACTTGTCATTTATCTTTCTAATAGAAATGAGTTATGGTGCTGCACTAGGTCGGCGCGCTCTCTCTTTTTGTTTTCTAGTTTGCTTAAGGCTACCCACTCCCCCGAGCGGGCGCCGAGAGGGCGGCAAGACAATTGTGCGCTAAACCTACAAAATTGTCCCAGAGGAGAATCCTTTTCATTCCCGTACACCACACACCTGAGCGCAGGAGGTCACATTTGTGAGAAGTAGAATGCAGACTCAGGAACCACCAGATGCCAGTGAGTGGAGATGGAAACATTTCACTTCATCATATTTGTTGTTAGAATGATTTGCTTTGTGTATTTGGATTTGTTTTGCGGATTGTTTTGTGTTTTTTGCATTTGTGTTTTGTGGATTTGTTTTGTGTGTAGCGCTCACCCCCCGGAGGAGCCGCTGATTAGTTTGGGACCGGCATGTTGTGTTACCAGTGATTCTTGTCTAGGGATAATATTAGTGAAGGTGGTTAAATAGACAGGGCCAGATTCTGAAAAAATAGCATATCTGGCGGCGTTGCGTATCGTATCGCATTTACACTACGTCTACGCAAATTACTGGAGCAAGTGCCGTATTCTCAAAGCACCTGCTCCGTAATTTTCGGCGGCGTAGCGTAAATGCGGCGTCGTAAGGCCGCGTAATTCAAATACTGAAGGAGGGGGCGTGCTGTATTTAAATTAAGCGCGCCCCCTGCGTCAAACGAAGTGCGCATGCGCCGCCCGGGAAAAAAGCCCAGGGCGCATGCTCCAGCTCACGTCGGAAAGCGTCGTTAAAACCGGCGTCGAAACGACGTGATCGTCACTTACGCAATTCCCTATTCGCGAACGACTTAGTAAAACGACGTAACCGACGGAAAAAGACGACGCTGACCCGACGCCATACTTAACATGGCAACGACGGCACTTCGGAAACATACCCCTCATACAGCCGGGGTAACCTTACACGTACGCAACCTACGTAAACGACGACGGGGCGGCGTAAAAACGTTCGGGAATCGGCGTATTCGGCTCATTTGCATAGGCAAATGAGAAAACAACGTAAAGGCCACCTAGCGGCCGGCGTTGTCATTACATCTAAGATCCGACGGTGTAATTGCTTTACACCTGTCAGATCTTTAGTGTATCTATGCGTAAGAGATTCTAAGAATCAGACGCATAGATACCCATTGAAAAAAACTGTGATACGACGGTGTATTTGAGATACACCGTCGTATCTCAGCTGAGAATCTGGCCCCAAGTGTCCAGGCCAACTTGAGTTTTCAATGCTTTATTCCAAGGCCCAACATGGCACACAATAGAGAAAAGTTGATGAGCAGAGAGAGAACTACAGTATCAGACCTTGGATATCAAAGAGAGAGCAACCCTGCTCTCAGCATAGTCAAGTTACATAGTTAGTCAGGTTGAAAAAAGACACAAGTCCATCCAGTTCAACCATAAAAAAATAAACAAACAAAATAAAACACAGTACATCCCATACACCCAACTCCATACCCACAGTTGATCCAGAGGAAGGCAAAAAAAACAAAAAAACAGCAGAGCGATGATCCAATTTGCTACCGGAGGGGAAAAAAATCCTTCCTGATCCCCCGAAAGGCAATCAGATTTTCCCTGGATCAACTTTACCTACAGAACTTAGTACTCAGTTATATTATGTACATTTAGAAAATAATCCAGGCCTCTCTTAAAGCAATCTACTGAGCTGGCCAGAACCACCTCTGGAGGGAGTCTGTTCCACATTTTCACAGCTCTTACTGTGAAGAAACCTTTCCGTATTTGGAGGTGAAATCTCTTTTCCTCCAGACGTAAAGAGTGCCCCCTTGTCCTCAGTGTTGACCGTAAAGTGAATAACTCAACACCAAGTTCACTATACGGACCTCTTATATATTTGTACATGTTGATCATATCCCCCCTTAATCTCCTCTTCCCAAGAGTGAATAAATTCAGTTCTTCTAATCTTTCCTCATAGCTGAGCTCCTCCATGCCTCTTATCAGTTTGGTTTCCCTTCTCTGCACTTTCTCCAGTTCTCCGATATCCTTTTTGAGAACTGGGGCCCAAAACTGGACTGCATATTCCAGATGAGGTCTTACTAATGATTTGTACAGGGGGGGGGGGGGGCAAAATGATATCTCTATCTCTGGAGTCCATACCTCTCTTAATACAAGAAAGGACTTTGCTCGCTTTGGAAACCGCAGCTTGGCATTGCATTCCATTATTGAGCTTATGATCAACTAAAACCCCCAGATCCTTCTCCACTACAGATCCCCCCCCCCAGATCCTTCTCCACTACAGATCCCCCCCCAGTTGTACTCCCCCCTAGTATATATGATGAATATTCTTAGCCCCCAAGTGCATAACTTTACATTTATCAACATTAAACCTCATCTGCCACTTAGTCGCCCAATTAGACAGAGCATTGAGGTCGGCTTGTAAATTGGAGACATCCTGCAAGGACGTTATTCCACTGCATAGCTTGGTGTCATCTGCAAAAACAGAAATGTTACTTTTGATCTCAGACCCAATATCAAGTTCAAACGTCGCCACTTTCGCCAGAGTGGGTAAAGCGCCCCTGGACAGGCGATTAACTTGAGCCTGGCAGCCGAAGGGCCACTTTCAAAACTAAGTCACTGGAAGAAACAGGGCCTCTGCCACAGGCCTGGTAAATTTTGAAGTTATCAGAATTAGAACTAGTGAATCCTCCCAGTAAGTCCAATTTTAAGGTCACCAATTGACAGCTGAAGTGTACCTGTCGCGTGGCGTGGTGACCAGATCCCCGATGGTGCGTCCAGGCCTCGCGGACAACCTCTGTCTCTGGTTTCTCCCGAGCCAATCCCCCACCGTACAGCTCCCAGCTTAGGATCTGGGACCCAGCAAGCCGCTGGGGCCCCTCTTTGCATCCGAGTGAAGCTCCGCTTGATGCGCAACTTCGGCCAGGTGGGCCTCGATGGCGGAGCCCATGAATGCGCGCACCCTGAAGGTGGATGCCACACCTGGAACTCGGGCCCCTCATAGCACAACTCACGCAGGCGACTGCCCCAGATATACCCCCCGCCAGCATGCCCAGAGAGGGAACCGCTCCTCTGATTGGCTGCTGGGAGAAGGTGGGTCTGTCAGAACCCCCCTAGCGCCAACTGTTGCCCAGGGGTGATAAAACACCCCTGGCACGCAGACTGACCTACAAGGCAGTTCCAAACCGGCAGAAGCACCAATCTAAACAATTTGCGAATGGGAGCAAACTTAACTCTCCCATTCCCCACTAACTTTACTGTAACGCCCCACTAAATAAGGGGGAGGGGGCGCTACATTTGCTTTTGTGGATTTGGCTTTTGTGGATTTGGCTTTTGTGGATTTGGCTTTTGTGGATTTGCTTTTGTGGATGTGGATTTGCTTTTGTGGATGTGGATTTGCTTTTGTGGATGTGGATTTGCTTTTGTGGATGTGGATTTGCTTTTGTGGATTTGGAGCATTACCTTTTTCGGGTTTGCTTTGGAAAACATGGAAACGTTTCACTTCATCATATTTGTTGTGTTAGAATGATTTTTATGCATTTTGGATTTGTTTTGTGTGTTTTCGGATTTGTTTTGTGGATTTGGATTTGCTTTGTGTATTTAGGTTTATTTTGTGGCTTTGCGTTGTGGATTTGGCTTTGCGTTGTGGATTTGCTTTGTGGATTTGGATTTGCTTTGTGGATTTGGATTTGCTTTGTGGATTTGGATTTGCTTTGTGGATTTGGATTTGCTTTGTGGATTTGGATTTGCTTTGTGGATTTGGATTTGCTTTGTGGATTTGGATTTTTGCTTTTGTGGATTTTTGCTTTTGTGGATTTTTGCTTTTGTGGATTTTTGCTTTTGTGGATTTTTGCTTTTGTGGATTTGGATTTGCTTTTGTGGATGTGGATTTGGATTTGCTTTAGTGGATTTGGAGCATTACCTTTTTCGGGTTTGCTTTGGAAAACATGGAAACGTTTCACTTCATCATATTTGTTGTGTTAGAATGATTTTTATGCATTTTGGATTTGTTTTGTGTGTTTTCGGATTTGTTTTGTGGATTTGGATTTGCTTTGTGTATTTAGGTTTATTTTGTGGCTTTGCGTTGTGGATTTGCTTTGTGGATTTGGATTTGCTTTGTGGATTTGCTTTGTGGATTTGGATTTGCTTTGTGGATTTGGATTTGCTTTGTGGATTTGGATTTGCTTTGTGGATTTGGATTTGCTTTGTGGATTTGGATTTGCTTTGTGGATTTGGATTTGCTTTGTGGATTTGGATTTGCTTTGTGGATTTGGATTTGCTTTGTGGATTTGGATTTGCTTTGTGGATTTGGATTTGCTTTGTGGATTTGGATTTGCTTTGTGGATTTGGATTTGCGTTGTGGATTTGGATTTGCGTTGTGGATTTGGATTTGCGTTGTGGATTTGGATTTGCGTTGTGGATTTGCGTTGTGGATTTGGATTTGCGTTTTGGATTTGCGTTGTGGATTTGGATTTGCGTTTTGGATTTGCGTTGTGGATTTGGATTTTGCTTTTGTGGATTTTGCTTTTGTGGATTTTGCTTTTGTGGATTTTGCTTTTGTGGATTTTGCTTTTGTGGATTTGTTTTGTTTTGTGGATTTTGCTTTTGTGGATTTGGATTTGGATTTGCTTTGTGTATTTGGAGCATTACCTTTTTTCGGGTTTGCTTTGGAAAACGTGGAAACGTTTCACTTCATCATATTTGTTGTGTTAGAATGATTTGTTTTGTGTATTTGGATTTGTCTTGTGGATGTGGATTTGTTTTGTGTATATGGAGCATTACCTTTTTTCGTGTTTGCTTTAACTGCTTGCTGACCATATACAGTACATATACGGCGACAAACAGGCTCCCCTGGGCAGGATCACATGCCTGTACGTAATCCTGCACTACCAGGATTGGGGGTGTGCACGCTTGCCTCCATCAATCCGCTCCTGCTCGGATTGGACACAGCGGGACCTGCCTCTGTCCCGAACAAATCGGCAGAACGGCGGTCTTCCTATGTACACATGCTGAAGTGGTTAAACCTTAACAAAAGATCCAAATAAAGATAATGTGTGGGAGATCTCGCGCCAATGAGGGGGAGGGGTGATGAAAATAAGTATTGAAAGCTGCTCCCTAGATAATACAGAGTGCTGAATTATAATAATAGTTATAATCCAGCACTCTGTATTATCTAGGGAGCAGCTAAAAGATCCAAATAAATAAAATTAATACAAATGCATTTCTTGTTTTTCATCATTTATTTCGGATTCATCCGTTACTATTGTGATTCGAGATTCGGATACATCTGAATCTACAAATAACGAACTGTCGTCTAAATTTTGTATAATCTGGTGTAATTATTGGCAGATCTAATATTTCACCTTGACCCCCCCCCCCCACAGAACATCAACACGTCCGCTATAACCCCCTCCGTGATGACTGGGTGTTGGTCTCCGCTCACCGGATGAAGAGACCCTGGCAGGGGCAGCTGGAGAAGCCTCCACAGGAGAACATCCCGAGGAACGACCCCAAGAACCCGCTGTGCCCTGGAGCCCGCAGGGGTGGAGGCCAGGTAATGGAGAGCAGACCCCATTCATCAAAGTTTCAAAGAAAGACTAGTAAAGGGGCGGAACAAATGCCAGGCAACAAATGTCTAAGACTCAAATGATTGCTGGCCAGATCATCGTCAACTGACTCTGCACCTGATTGGTTGGCTCTAGATCAGAATAGCCTAGGTCACGTTTCATACCTGCGTTATTTTGTAAAAAAACATTGGGCCAGATTCAGCAAAGGTTACGCTGGCGGATCGAGTGATCCGCCAGCCTAACTGTGGCTTTGAGCCGGCGTTTCTGTTTTCTGTAACCAGAAAACAAGAAACTCTGGGTTGAAGTTCCGATGCGAGCAGCGTAACTGAGTTTCGCCATCGCATCGTTACTTCAACTTAAAAATGGCGCCGGGGGCGTTCCCGCCGATTTACGCTCAAAAAATATGTTAATGAGCGGAAATCGGCAATTCACGATCGAAATCCGGCGCGACGCAATGACGATACGACGTTTCCGGACGGGATACGCGGCGCATAGATATACCTACATGGGGCTGGAGTATCCTATGTTAGGTATAGGCGTCGTCATCGCGTCGGAAAAAAAAAAAAAAACGTCGCTTGCGTAAAACGGTCAGGAATGGGAATGTGACGTCATTGACGTTCATTCACAGATTTTGGAGCATGCGCACGGGGATGTTTTGACACTCGACGCATGCGCAGTACGTTGGCGGCGGGATCGCGCGTAGTTAGCATACTACACGCCCCGTACCCGCGACATTTGAATTCCGCCGGCTCATTTGTGATGCGCTGCCGCAACTTTAGGAGCAAGTGCTTCGTGAATGACAGCACTTGCTCCTAAAATTTCGGCAGCGCAACGCAAATCAGAAGCGTTACTCCAGAGCAAAGATGCTCTGGAATACGTGAATCTGGCCCATTGTTCGGTGTCGGTAGCTATTAATTTTCTTCCTTCTCCTCTGGGTTTAGATAAATCCTGATTACAAGGGGACATTTGTCTTTGAAAATGACTTCCCTGCCATGCAACCAAATGCCCCAGAGCCAGGTGAGTTTGAATCAGATATAGCCACAGCTTGTAATAGGGGAGGCAGGGTGATCAGCGATGGAAGGAGGTGGTTGGTCAATCGGGGAAAAAGATGTGGGTGGTCAGTGAGGGAAGGAGGTGGTTGGCCAGTCGGGGAAAATGATGTAGGGTGGTTGCAGGGCCGATCCTAGGCAGGGTGCGTAGGGTGCTCCGCATCCAGGCGCCACAGAGGTGGGGGCGCCGAAGCTCCAAAGTGCTCCCCTCCCTTCTCCTCTGGGGGCCACCTGCTGGGGGGGGGCTCTGATTGGGGGGGGCTCTGATGGGGGCCACTTGCTGGGGGGGCTTTGATGGGGGGCACCTGCTGGGGGGGCTCTGATAGGGGCCACCTGCTGGGGGGGCTCTGATGGGGGCCACCTGCTGGGGGGACTCTGATAGGGGACACTAATGAAGAGTTCTTAGGGGAGCATCTCTGTGATTGAGTCATAGCCATAGAAACATTTGTAAAGGTGAGGAGTTAGTAAGATGACCACACCCATGTGGGGGCGCCAGCAATATTTCTGCACCCAAGCGCCTGTGACCCTAGGATTGGCACTGGGTGGTTGGTCAATTGGGGAAAAGGATGTGGGGTGGTCAGTGAGAGAAGGAGGTGGTTTGTCAATCAGGGAAAAGGATGTGGGGTGGTCAGTGAGGGAAGGAGGTAGTTGGCCAATCGGGTAAAAGGATGTGGAGTGGGCAGTAAGAGAAGGAGGTGGTTGGTCAATCAAGGAAAAGGATGTGAGGGGATCATTGAGGGAAGGAGGTGGTTGTTCAGTCAAGGAGATGGATGTGGGGTGGTTGTGCAATCGGGGAAAAAGATGTGGGGTGGTCGGTAAGAGAAGGAGGTGGTTGGTCAATCAGGTATAAAGATGTGGGGTGGTCCGTGAGGGAAGAAGGTGGTTGGTCAATCACGGAAAAGACGTGGGGTGGTCAGTGAGGGAAGGAGTTGGTTAGTCAATCAGGTAAAAGGATGTGGGGTGGTCGGTGTAACGGTCACCACCGCTTACGACCTTCCATCCAACCACGACAAGCTTATCCGACACACCAACAACCAGGCAGACATGATCCATTCCATTTCCCAGAATAAACGAGACTGCGCTCTGTTCTCTAGTTTCCAAAATGTATGAATGAATTTATTGGTTTCCTTAGCTTGCTTATATCCAGTACAGCATAATACAGTTAATCACAGGACAATGCAATCTCCACCCCCCTTCACACCATGGGGGGCTTCAATCACACTCTAAAAGGCATTCAGGTAAGCGAACCATGTAGACCGGTCGGCACCGCATCTTCAATAGAGTTCAATTAACCTTTAATAATAACACAGACATCTAGTTGAATAAGTTCTCTAGACAGCTTTATCACACAATGGCAGAGTCTTGTGAGAGTGGGTGCAATCCACACCTTCAACGGAATGTCTTTACAGTGAATAGCCAACACCTTAAGATATTTCAATAGCCTATTATACAAACGGTATGACTCACCTTCTGGCTGACCTGGTCATGTCATCATAACTCCTTGTGATATCTCAGTCCTGAAATATGAAGTATTAATAATGTCCCATTATGATTCACTATTAGCCACCCTACACCCAAAAGGGCACAGGGTGGATTTCGACCCAAGAGTTATTGTTGCTGCTGGCACAAGAGTATCTCTCATCCTGGCAACGTCTCTGGGTGTCACGGGCCATTCTGTTACATCTCTCCCCTTTCGGTGGGAGACGGACACAGGAGGGAACCCCGAACGGGTTGACTCCGAAGATCGTCAGTAGTTCCAGTCCTCCAATGCTGGTATCCATACTGTACCCCAAATAAATGGCTCCAAACTGAGCATTACTCCCCCCGCCAACCTCTGCCTCTCTCAGAGAACACGCCTGCCGCTGGGTAGAAAGCAGGGTGGCTGGGCTCAGTCCATCATGCTGTTGGGGGTCTGGACCAACTGCCCCCCCTTCCTGGGTTATACCAGTGGAGACTGAGGTCCCATCCACTGGTGCTAGGTGAAAACCCCCTGGTGCTTGCAAAGCAAAGCCGACATCCTCCATACTGTACCCCAAATAAATGGCTCCAAACTGAGCATTACTCACCCTGCCAACCTCTGCCTCTCTCAGAGAACACGCCTGCCGCTGGGGAGAAAGCAGGGTGGCTGGGCTCAGTCCATCATGCTGTTGGGGGTCTGGACCAACTGCCCCCCCCTTTTGGGGTATACCAGTGGAGACTGAGGTCCCATCCACTGGTGCTAGGTGAAAACCCACTGGTGCTTGCAAAGCAAAGCTGACATCCTCCTGTCCCAGTCCTGTACCATTTTCTGGTGATGTGCCAGTGGAGACTGAAGTCCCATCCACTACCCCAGGAACTCCCTCTTCTGTTAGTGAGGAGCAGAGGCCTATGACACTCTGCTCTGTTGCCAGCTCCTCCGCTGGATTGCTGTGAGTGGAGACCACAGTCCCATCCACTACCACAGGGTCCCCCTCTTCTGTTAGTGAGGAGCAGAGGCCTATGACACTCTGCTCTATTGCCAGCTCTTCCGCTGTGTTGCTGTGAGTGGAGACCACAGTCCCATCCACTACCAAAGGGTCACCCTCTTCTGCTAGTTGGGAGCAGAGGCTTGGGGCACCCTGCTCTGTTGCCAGTGATTCAGCTGGGGGTAAAAGCATTACCACCTCAGCTTGTTGCTGGAGAGGGGGGCCAACCGCCCCGGCTCCCTGGAACTCCACACTATCCGCTTCGGCTTTAGGGATGAAAATCTCCATATTTTCCACTGCTGATTCATCAGCCAGGAGTTCACAGTTGTCATCTGAACTTTCCTCATAGTCCCAGGCAATGGGAGCCCCACCCTGCTGCTGAGCCGAGTCTAGCAGCTGTCTGTAGGCGACCTCCAGCTCCCATTCTTGAATGGCCAGGAATTCTAAATCTTCCTGTGACCAGTGGCCTCCCGAGATATTCAATTTTTCTTCTCTGTGCTCCATTATGTCCTCCAAGCGCCACTCCAGATCATCCCCAAAGTCGGGATCACTGGACATCCTCCAATACAACAATCCCAGACCATCATAGTCATAGCCTTCTGTGGGGCTGTCATCCGCTGACCACGGGCACTCTTGGGCTACATACCACCGGAGGGCTCTGTAGCTCTCATCCAGCTGCATCTCTGTCCGGATCAGACTGCTTAACTCTGCTATCCACTCCTGCTTCTGTTGTTCCCCCAACAACAGCAGTCGTACGTCATACTGCGGCCAGTACCTTGCATAGATGGAGGGCAGGACCTTTCCTTGGTGATGCTGCTCCTGAGCTAACGCTTCCTTCCAGAGTTGGCACCGAATCACATTCGACCATCCCAACAGGACCTCCTCTGATACTGGTCCTCTATGCTGTATCCGCATCTCTTGTAACCTTCTTTGGAATTCCTCTTCCATGGAGACTGGTATCTGTACCTCTCCTCTCTCTTTAGTTGGTGCTGCTGTGACTTCAGCTGCCGCAGCACTTCTTTGCTGTCGCAGGGTGGCATCCACAGCTGCTATAACCCGGTCTATGATCTCCGGCAGAGGATTAGGACCATATTGTGCCAGTCCATGTTTAACAGCCCGATCAAAAAACTGTTCCTCGTGTGTCCTGTCTGTTACGGCGGCCTCTTAGCTCTATTCATTTCGACAAGTTCTGCGATAATGTCCCTTTTCTTACGGTTGCTGGCCGGTCTGCCCCGGCTCTCCAGTAAGTCCATGAGGGAAGAGAGCTTCATCCGTTCATACAGCGTCTCCATTGTCCTGTGTCCTTGTAGCCGTCCTTCTGAAGATGGAATCATCCCACTGCTGTGCCACCAATGTAACGGTCACCACCGCTTACGACTTTCCATCCAACCACGACAAGCTTATCTGACACACTCCGACAATATTGCATACATGATCCATATCCTTTCCCAGAATAAGACGAGACAGAGCTCCGTTCTTGCTTCCAAAGATATGACAATTTATTGGTATTTTTCTCAGCTTCTTATACAGTCTCAAGCATAATGCAGTTTATCACAGGACAATGCAATCTCCACCCCCCTATTCACTCACTGAGGATAATTCTTTAATTGGTAGCTAGACATGACGGCACCGTATCATCAATAGGGTTCAATTAACCTTTAATAATAACACAGACATCTAGTTGAATAAGTTATCTAGGCAGCTTTATCACACAATGGCAGAGTCTTGTGTGAGTGGGTGCAATCCACACCTTCAACGGAATGTCTTTACAGTGAATAGCCAACACCTTAAGATATTTCAATAGCCTATTATACAAACGGTATGACTCACCGTCTGGCTGACCTGGTCAAGTCATCATGACTCCTTGTGATATCTCAGTCCTGAAATATGAAGTATTAATAATGTCCCATCTCATGTAATATATGAATTATGATTCACTATTAGCCACCCTACACCCAAAAGGGCACAGGGTGGATTTCGACCCAAGAGTTATTGTTGCTGCTGGCACAAGAGTATCTCTCATCCTGCCAACGTCTCTGGGTGTCACGGGCCATTCTGTTACAGTCGGTAAGAGAAGGAGTTGGTTGGTCAATCAGGGAAAAGGATGTGGGGTGGTCGGTAAGAGAAGGAGTTGGTTGGTCAATCAGGCAAAAGGATGTGGGGTGGTCAGTGAGGAAAGAGGAGGCATGGTGGCAGTGGCAGAACTACCAGGGCTGCAAAGGTCACATTCATGACCAAGCCCTGGTGTTCTGCTACCATGGGGGGTGGGGACCCAAGACAGCAGGAAGGGGGCCCACTGTAGAACATGTGAAAGGGTCCTGCTGAAGGACGTAAAGCTCAGTTCACACTACTACGTCCTGAAAGTCCTACCACTTGCTTGCGATTTCCTTGGGACGTGCTTGCGATTGCAATACGCTTGTGACCTTTTTGAATTAACATTGCAGTCTATGGCACTCTAATCGTACCAAAGTTGCAGAAAAGTAGTGCAGGAACCTTTTTGCAGAAAAGGAAGTGGGATGATAAGCAAGGGAAGAGGGGATGGTGTGGTCAGTGAGGGAAGGGGAGGAGGGGTGGTCAGTGAGGGAAGAGAAGGAGGGGGTGGTCGGTGAGGGAAGAGAAGGAGGGGGTGGTCAGTGAGGAAAGAGAAGGAGGGGGTGGTCAGTGAGGGAAGAGAAGGAGGGGGTGGTCAGTGAGGGAAGAGAAGGAGGGGGTGGTCAGTGAGGGAAGAGAAGGAGGGGGTGGTCAGTGAGGGAAGAGAAGGAGGGGGTGGTCAGTGAGGGAAGAGAAGGAGGGGGTGGTCAGTGAGGGAAGAGGAGGGAGTGGTCAGTGAGGGAAGAGAAGGAGGGGGTGGTCAGTGAGGGAAGAGAAAGAGGGGGTGGTCAGTGAGGGAAGAGAAGGTGGGGTTGTCAGGAAAGAGGAGGTGGGATGGTCAAAGGGGAAGAGGAGACTCAGTTGTCGAGAAGGTGTTGCGGTCGGCGAGGGAAGAGAAGGTGGGGCGGTCGGCGAGGGAAGAGAAGGTGGGGCGGTCGGCGAGGGAAGAGAAGGTGGGGCGGTCGGCGAGGGAAGAGAAGGTGGGGCGGTCGGCGAGGGAAGAGAAGGTGGGGCGGTCGTCGAGGGAAGAGAAGGTGGGGCGGTCGTCGAGGGAAGAGAAGGTGGGGCGGTCGGCGAGGGAAGAGAAGGTGGGGCGGTCGGCGAGGGAAGAGAAGGTGGGGCGGTCGGCGAGGGAAGAGAAGGTGGTGCGGTCGGCGAGGGAAGAGAAGGTGGTGCGGTCGGCGAGGGAAGAAAAGGTGGTGCGGTCGGCGAGGGAAGAGAAGGTGGTGCGGTCGGCGAGGGAAGAGAAGGTGGCTCGGTTGTCAAGAAGGGAAAAGAAGGAGGGGTGTTCAGTGTAGAAAGAGGAGGTGAGTTGATCAGCGAGAATAGAGGGGGTAGGGTGGTCATTGTGAGGGTAGAGGAGGTTTGGTACTCAGCGATTAAATATGGAGTTGGTCAGCAAGGGAAGAGGGAAGAGAAGGTGGTGCGGTCGGCGAGGGAAGAGAAGGTGGTGCGGTCGGCGAGGGAAGAGAAGGTGGTGCGGTCGGCGAGGGAAGAGAAGGTGGGGCGGTCGGCGAGGGAAGAGAAGGTGGGGCGGTCGGCGAGGGAAGAGAAGGTGGGGCGGTCGGCGAGGGAAGAGAAGGTGGGGGCGGGTCGGCGAGGGAAGAGAAGGTGGTGCGGTCGGCGAGGGAAGAGAAGGTGGTGCGGTCGGCGAGGGAAGAGAAGGTGGTGCGGTCGGCGAGGGAAGAGAAGGTGGTGCGGTCGGCGAGGGAAGAGAAGGTGGTGCGGTCGGCGAGGGAAGAGAAGGTGGTGTGGTCGGCGAGGGAAGAGAAGATGGGGCGGTCGTCGAGGGAAGAGAAGGTGGGGCGGTCGTCGAGGGAAGAGAAGGTGGGGCGGTTGTCGAGGGAAGAGAAGGTGGGGCGGTTGTCGAGGGAAGAGAAGGTGGGGCGGTCGTCGAGGGAAGAGAAGGTGGGGCGGTCAGCGACGGAAGATGAGGCTCGGTTGTCAAGAAGGGAAAAGAAGGAGGGGTGTTCAGTGTAGAAAGAGGAGGTGAGTTGATCAGCGAGAATAGAGGGGGTAGGGTGGTCATTGTGAGGGTAGAGGAGGTTTGGTACTCAGCGATTAAATATGGAGTTGGTCAGCAAGGGAAGAGGTGGTATTTAATGTGACTTTAATAGATGTTTTTTTCCACCCCAGGTCCCAGCAATCACCCCCTACTGCAAGCAAAATCTTCCCGTGGTGTTTGGTAATATTGTTAAATTGGTGTTCCTAAAGTGTCATATTTACGCTGGACGCTAGGGGCGCTTCCACGTTGAATATGCAAATGAGGTAGATACGTCGATCCACGAACGTACGTACGCCTGGCGCAGTGTTTTTACGTTGTTTGCGTAAGCGTAGGTCCGGCGTAAAGTTACCCCTGCTGTATAGAGGCGTACATAATGTTCAGTATGGACGTCGGGCCAGCGTAGATTTTTCCGTCGTTTGCGTAACCGTTTAATTAGGGATTTGCGAGGTTACGTTCACGTCGTTTTCATTGATGTTTTGCAATGTGATTTCGCGCATGCACACTGGGATATGTCCACGGACGGCGCATGCGCCGTTCAAAAAAACGTCAAATACGTGGGGTCATGTTGATTTACATGACATCACAGCCACAGCCACAGTGCCGGATCGCAAAACTGGCCAGGTCCTTTACCTGCATTTTGGTCCGGGTCTTAAGTGGTTAATAAATACAAAGATTTTTTAAGAGCAATAACCGGAGTGAGGATCATTACTCTACTCGGCCAGTGACTGTAGATCGGGCACCCGGGAGCCCAGCTTTCTATGTAATGTATGGGTAGTAGCACTGACTTTTTTGTTTATAGCTGCCTGGGCTACCTGAGGCCTTGCCCCTTTACCCTGAGCTTATATGTTTTCTTTCCTGCCACATGGTTGCTGATTCTAGACACGGGGACACAGTACTGGGTGCCTCCCGCTCACTTTCTACTAATGGCTGTGAGCCCATAGAGCGTGATAAAGTGATGGATCGGGGAAAACAGTCTTAAGATTTTTCATGACCACAAGAGTCTGCACAAAGCCTCCCCTTACATCAGAGTCCGCACAGAGTCACCTCCCACTGTGCAGAGAGAGAAGGGGATGTCAGCGCTGGTTAGGCATCGGACGAATTTTCCATTATTCGGACATTCGGATGCATACGAATTCCCGAATTGCAATATTAGCGAATTTACCGAATCAGAACGAACGTTTTCGATTCCGAATCGAAAACCCGCGGACTAAATTCGATCGGAATTAGAAAAAAAAAATTATTTTCGAATTTAATTAGAAAAAAATTCTATTCGAAAAGAGACTATTTGTATTCTAATCTGGTTGAAATATTTTCGATTTCGACCGGATTTTTTCGAAATTAGGTCGAAAACTAACGAATTCCGAAAACGGTCGAAATATTTTCGATTTCGACCGGATTTTTCGAAATTCGGTCGAAAACGAACGAATTCCGAAAACGAATTCAACACATGTAACGAACCTAACTTAACGAAATTTATTAAATGACGAATTGAAACTAAACGAAACACATTTTTCACTTTTGCACATGCCTAGCGCTGGTGTGCGCTGAGTCTGAGCTATGTGTGAGATGAGACATAGCTCAGCTCTGCAGCCATCTACCTCGGAGCTGACACAGGCACGGCTGCAAAGTGGGAGTTGAGCAGCGGCAGTGACATGTGTTAACAGAGCTCCAGCAATCATATTCCTGCTCTGCAAAAACAGCATTTGGTAGTGGTGGCAGTGACTAGTGTCACCAGCCCAGGGGGAGATTTCCACCCTGCCCCCCCTGCCAGCCCTCCCCTGCCCTGGAGTCATGTTGCCTTTCGCTCTTGGAGCCTACTTCATCCTCTTTAGTTCTGTTACATATGACCGCAGTCTCTTCCCTAGTGGTTGAGGTCTTTACTACTGTCATGGAAGACTTGATGACCCAAATCCCCCAGCTGCTTGCTAATGTTGATTGCAAAGGCCAGTGGCGGTGCGTCCATAGTGGGTACAGGAGCGCCGCCCCCTCTCTCCTGCACCCATCACTCTCCAATAGATAGATTCATGCATTGCATGAATCTTATCTATTGTCACAGCTGCCGCCCTCTATTTGGCACAGTGGTGGCGTTTGATGGGCACAGTGGCTGCAATTGATTGTGCTCCAGTCCCCAGCTGAAGAGCTTCCCTGAGGACTTGCAGTGTACTTCTATCACTTCCAAATGAAAGGAGAATGTTAGGGCCCTTATTGATGCAATCTGAAATGAGAGGATCAGGGTGTTTCTTCTTCCAGCGCCTTTCCAGAAGTCTCAACACAACAAGGGAAGAAGATGGGATCTTGTCCTGGGCAAAGCCTCACGTTCTAGCCTTGTCAGCCATGCATTTTTTTTTTTTTACCACATTCAGCCTTGACCAAGCACAAGAGACCAGCTCATGGTATGATGCTTAATTTCGTCTCAATGATAGGTTTGCATCATTTGTGGTAGTTGTGGTTTTTTTTTTTCCCACACCTTATACAAATAGTAAATGCGTATGGGTTTTGCTCCCCGCCCTGTCCTTTCCATGGAGCGATAAAAGAAGGCCCTTAAAACAGCTCGTTGGCCAGGGTGGTAGCCCCGGAAAAACCCCTTACGCTATAAAACATTTTCACATCCGTTCACCCTCCCCCCCATCCATCCACCCCCCCTCGTGGCACCCAGGGGCTCCTCACCGTTGTAAGCTTGTCTAGTATCCTAAGGAATAAAGATCACAAAACCTTTTGGAAACTAAACAAAAAGAAAAACGCCGGTTTATGGCTAGAACAATCAGCCTTATCTGACATACCTTAATATATAAGTTTTAGACTAAGTTTCCCAGAAGACTAATGGATCCTCAATTTCTCTGCGTAGCTCCAAGTTTTCTTATACTCTATCCACTTATCCCACTTTACCATAGTGTCCCCCATTGTTTCCAAGTAAGTCGCTTTTAGCTTCTCCATCCTGTGTGTTTCTTCCACTGCGTTCTTCCAATCCCACACGTGGGGACATTCCTCTTCTTGCCACTTGATGGGGATAAGTCTTTTTGCTGCATTCAGCAAATGTGGTAGGAGAGATTGCTTCTATCTTTTGGGACTCTCATGACCGCAGTGGAAGAGTACCCCCCAGGGGTCCTTTTTGAGCTCCTTCCCCGTAATTTCTTTTATTGAGCTAAGTATGGTATCCCAGTACTTTTGGATTTTCGGGCATGCCCACCATAGATGTGCCATTGTTCCCTTATCTGGGCACCCGCGCCAGCATTTAGCAGACTGTCCTTCCTTGTACCTACTGGTTTTGTCTGGTGTGGCGTACCAGCCCGAAATACACTTGTAATTTGTCTCGGCCGTGTGTATATCAATTGCAGAAAAGTGCGTCAAATACATGATTCTCTGATAGGTATGGATTCCTCTAAGTATTCCCAGATCCCTTTCCCATTTTTCTATAAATGGTGCTTCATTTCGTGCTCCTATTTTTATAAGAATTCTATATAATTTTGTAATCGTGCCTTTGGATTTTGTTGAATTACAAACCTTCTCCAGTGCTGTCAACTCCGCCTCCGTCCGTATAGGGCGGGGGAGGTGTCGAACAAAGTGCTTGAGCTGCAAGTAATGCCACCAATTTAGGTTCCAAAGATCAGTTTTAATCCTTAGTTCTTCGTAGGGCATTATCTCGCCGTCTTTAATTATATCCCCTAAATGTGCATCCCCGTTTCTTATCCAATTACCACCAATTTTTTTTTCCCCAGGTGAAAAATATGGATTTCCCTTTAATTTCATAAGTGGGGAGTTATATTTACTTCCTAACTGTGTCTGTACCCTATCCACATTCTTATCGTGTCTCGAGTCAAGTCAAAAGTGTTGTGATCAAGTGCTCTGTGTTGGGGAGAGATCCATATGATGTCAGCCATGCATCTTTCAGATGTAGACTGCTGGCGCCAATGGACACCCATGAGGTGTTTAGGGACCAGTGTCACCTAATCTGGACCTTCTGGTCCTCGGGGTTTAAAATCAAACTAGAGGGTTATGGGGATCCTGCAATTTGAAATGAGAGGATCAGGCTGTTTCTTCTTCCAGCGCCTCTCCAGAAGTCTCAAAACAACAAGAGAAGAAGATGGGATCTTGTCCTGGGCAGAGCCTCACGTTCTAGCCTTGTCAGCCATGCATCTTTCAGACGTAGACTATTGGTGCCACTGGACACCCGTGAGGTGTTTTTAAGGACCAGGGTCACCTAATCTGGACTTTTCCGGACCTCAGGTTCAACGACAACCTAGATATATAAATTCTTATTCAGATTTTAGAGGGGCCAGACTGTGGGACGTGGGAATAGAAAAATGTCCTGCTTTTCACTGTGTGTGTAAACCATGCCCCATCTTTAAAATTAGGGAAGGAATGGTACCCCGTTGTTGGTGTCAGTGGGAGAAATCGTGCCCCAATCGTTGGTGTCATTGGGAGGAAATGTGTCCCATCATTGATGTCAGTGAGAAATTTTGTCCCATCATTGGTGCCAATGGGAGGAATGGTGGCCAATCCATGATGTCAGAGTAATTAGGCTTCACTGTTGGTGTCAGTGGCAGGAATTGTGTTTCATTGTTGGTGTCAGTGGGAGAAACTGTGCCCTGTTGTTAATGCCATTAAGAGGATCTGTGCCCCATAGTAGTTGTCAGTGGGAGGAATTATGTCCCATAGTTAGTGGATGGAATAGTGCCCCAAGGGCCAGATAAAAGCAAGCAGAGAGCCGTATCTGGCTTTGTACATCCTGATCTTCACCAGTATAGTGTACCTGTGCCACCTCACTCCCAGTCATAGACTGTTCGCGCCATCAGGGCCGTCTTAATAGCATCTTGGGCCCCTGGGCAAAGTAATGCTCTGGAGCCCCTACAATGATGACAGTGCAGGTAAACAGACATCAAGTAGGTAGGAGGCAGACTGCCCCTCCTGTGTATCTATCACTCTCAGTGCCATCATGGGGCCCCCAATTTCGGGGCAGCATGGGGTCAAGGGCCAGTAGTTTTGTGGAAAGTGCAGTGCCCAGGTGTGCCCTCTCATTTAAAACAGCCCTGCCCGCCATGCTCATGCGTGCACTTGTTAACCCCTTCTTTCCCATGCCATGTGGCCAGGCTGTGGGTGTCCCTAATGCAGGTTGGGAAACCGACTGGTGGGGAGGGAGCCAGATCACCAACCCCCTCCCTACCGGGGGGACCCTCCCCATGCCGGGTACCACGCTTTATGACCGGCTGCTGTGCACCTTGCGCTAGTTCTTGCTTGCCCATAGCAACTGCATTACTCTTCCTGTTTGCGTTGCTGCGTAGACCTTTTGTAGTGGTTTTGCTTCTCATTCCACATGGAACCATCATGCACCCCTTTAAAGAACTTCAAAACAGGATTATTGCAACTTTACCCACTTCTAGTCTGGGCCAAATCTGACATTCCTCTCCTATGTTTAACCACTTCAGCCCCGGAGGAATTCACCCCTTTCCTGACCAGAGCACTTTTTGCGATTCGGCACTGTGTCGCTTTAACTGACATTTGCGCGGTCGTGTGACGTGGCTCCCAAACAATATTGGCGTCCTTTTTTCCCCACAAATAGAGCTTTCTTTTGGTGGTATTTGATCACCCCTGTGGTTTTTATTTTTTGCGCTATAAACAAAAATAGAGCGACTATTTTGAAAAAAATGCAATATTTTTTACTTTTTTCTGTAATAAATATCCCCCCAAAAATATATAAAAAACGTTTTTTTCCTCAGTTTAGGCCGATACGTATTCTTCTACATATTTTTCGTAAAAAAAAAAAATCGCAATTAGCATTTATTGATTGGTTTGCGCAAAAGTTATAGCGTTTACAAAATAGGGGGTAGTTTTATGGAATTTTTATTATTTAAATTTTTTTTACTAGTAATGGCGGCGATCAGCGTTTTTTTTTCAGTACTGCGACATTATGGCGGACACTTCGGACACTTTTGACACATTTTTGGGACCATTGGCATTTTTTTAGCAATCTATAAAAATGCCATTGGCAGTGAAGGGGTTAACACTAGGGGGCCATTGGCGGGACTCGGGGGCGAGCGGGGGGCGCGCACGCGCCCCCTAGTGGCCATCGAAGTGCCGACGTAGTATGACGGGCTCTCGCCCAGGAGAGCCGACCTGCCGCCGTAGAACGTGGTTAAAAAAAATAAATAAATTTTTCCTCAGTTTAGGCCGATACGTATTCTTCTACATATTTTTCGTAAAAAAAATAATCATAATAAGCGTTTATTGATTGGTTTGCGCAAAAGTTATAGCGTTTACAAGAAAGGGGGTAGTTTTATGGCATTTTTATTAATATTTTTTTTTTACTAGTAATGGCGGTGATCAGCATTTTTTTTCAGTACTGCGACATTATGGCGGACACTTCGGACACTTTTGACACATTTTTGGGACCATTGGCATTTTTTTAGCGATCAGTGCTATACAAATGCATTGGATTACTATAAAAATGCCATTGGCATTGAAGGGGTTAACACTAGGGGGCAGGGAAGGGGTTAAGTGTGTTCCTGGGTGTGTTCTAACTGTATGGGGGGGTGGCCTCAGGAGATCAGCGTTTCCCCCGCTGACAGGACCAGGAGCTTTGTGTTTACACACATAGCTCCCGATCCTCGCTCTGTACCGAGCGATCGCGTGTGCCCAGGGGCGATCGTACCTGCCGGGCAGTTTGCTGTGCCCCGGGGCGTCAGAAGGAGGAGAGCAGCCGGCACCTATTGATAGGGGGGCGGAGCTTCACTCGCACACCCCTAGTTGTGAGCGGCGAGGGAAGCTCCGCCCCCTGTCAATAAGTAGCAGCTGCAGTGGCGTAGCGTGGGGGGAGCGGAGGGGGCCGTGGCAGCGGCTGCTCTCCTCCTTCTGACGCCCTGGGGCACAGCAAAAACATACAGGTCCTCCAACTGCAGACCAGACTTGAGGCGGAGCCCGGGCGGCAATGGCAGTAGCCGACAATAGAGATCGAGATGCCACCACCCCCCCCTCCCCACTGTGCAGCCCGACCCCAAACAGGTCGCGGACTGGCACTGGTCTGCGGCCCGGGGGGTTGTGGGTCCCCTGCCTTCTCTAATAAAACAGGGCACCAAAACAAGGCACAGATTTTTGACAGTGAGTGAATGCTGGAAAATCCTTGTTGCCTGGCTATGCAAGGAGGACCCAAAAATCCGGCGGCTCCTAAGGGGGTAGCGCTAAAAGTAAATGCAAAAAGGGAAGGGGGTGAGGGGCGGAGGTCTCACTAGGAACCTCCCAACACTGATGATCCTTTTTGTGCCCAGCCAGGTGATGTGTTTCCACCCCTGGTCAGATATCACTCTCCCTCTGATGACCGCCCAGGAAGTCCGAGCCGTGATTGACAAGTGGGCGGAGATAAACAGTGACTTGGGAGCCACTTACCCCTGGGTTCAGGTAAGTGACGGCCCTTGGTCAGCCTACCTATGATAATGTTGGAGGGGAACGGAACCCGATATTTTCTCAGAACGGCTGAAGAATAATAATCACCTAGAAATCCCGGGATACCGGATGGATCTGAGGGACAGGAAGTGAGAGAAATCTCCTCTGGGAGACGCAGCGTTGGCCACGTGGTCTCAGTGGAAGAGGATCGGGCAACTGGCGTTTGGCAGTAACCGGCCAATCAGTAGATTGGGGTCTGTTTTTAACCACTTTCCGCCCACGCTATACCTGAAAGATGGCTGCAGCGTGGGCACCAGTGCTGGGAAGGCGCTGGGTGCTGCCGTGATCAGCTGTGAGCCAATGACAGCTGATCATGGAAGTAAACGGAAGCCGGTTATCAGATTTTTGTTTCTCCTCCATGATCAGCGTGAGGAGAATAGAAGAAAGCTGGTAACCGACTTCTGTTACAGGTCCTAATCTGTGCTGACCAGTGCCACCAACTAGTGCCCAACAGTGCCACCTATTAGTGCCCATTAGTGCTGCCAATCAGTGCCTCACCGTGTCACCTATCAGTGCCCTTCAGTGCAGCCTCTTAGAACCTGATCAGTGCCTCCCCATCAGTGCCCTTCAGTGCCGCCTATTAGAGCCCATAAATCCCACCTATTAGTGCCGCCTCATCAGTGCTGCCTATCAGTGCCGCCTATCAGAGCCCATTAGTGCCACCTATTGGTCCCGCCTCACCAGTTGCCATCATTGCAGCCTCATCAGTAGCCATCATTGCAGCCTCATCAGTGCCCTTCAGTGCTGCCTATCAGAGCCCATCAGTGCCACCTATTGGTCCAGCCTCATCGCTGCCTATCAGTGCCACCTATCAGTGCTCTTTAGTGCCGCCTATTAGAGCCCATCATTCCCACCTATTAGTGCCGCCTCATCAGTTGCCATCATTGCAGCCTCATTAGTGCTGCCTATCAGAGCCCATCAGTGCCACCTATTGGTCCCGCCTCATCAGTTGCCATCAGTGCTGCCTCACCAGTTGCCATCAGTGCTGCCTCATCAGTTGCCATCAGTGCTGCCTCATCAGTGCCCTTCAGTGCCGCCTATCAGAGTCCATCAGTGCCACCTATTGGTCCCGCCTCATCGCTGCCTATCAGTGCCACCTATCAGTGCTCTTTAGTGCTGCCTATAGTAGCCCATCATTCCCACCTATTAGTGCCGCCTCATCAGTTGCCATCATTGCAGCCTCATTAGTGCTGCCTATCAGAGCCCATCAGTGCCACCTATTGGTCCCGCCTCATCAGTTGCCATCAGTGCTGCCTCACCAGTTGCCATCAGTGCTGCCTCATCAGTTGCCATCAGTGCTGCCTCATTAGTGCCCTTCAGTGCCGCCTATCAGAGTCCATCAGTGCCACCTATTGGTCCCGCCTCATCGCTGCCTATCAGTGCCACCTATCAGTGCTCTTTAGTGCCGCCTATTAGAGCCCATCATTCCCACCTATTAGTGCCGCCTCATCAGTTGCCATCATTGCAGCCTCATTAGTGCTGCCTATCAGAGCCCATCAGTGCCACCTATTGGTCCCGCCTCATCAGTTGCCATCAGTGCTGCCTCACCAGTTGCCATCAGTGCTGCCTCATCAGTGCCCTTCAGTGCCGCCTATCAGAGTCCATCAGTGCCACCTATTGGTCCCGCCTCATCAGTGCCCATTAGTGCTGCCTCAGTGCCCATCAGTTCCACCTATTAGGGCCCTTCAGTTCCACCTATCAGTGCCACCTATCAAAGCCCATCAGTGCCACCTATTGGTCCCACCTCATGAGTTCTCATCAGTGCCGCTTTATCAGTGCCTATTGGTCCTTATCAATGCAGCCTCATCAGCGCACATTAGTGAAGGAGAAAAGTTACCGG
>CM056049.1:728303737-728353737 GCA_029574335.1 Rana kukunoris
ATTACCCCTATGTTCTATGTCTCTGACCACAAATGCCCCCCATTCCCTGGCACTCTGGAGGCACAGTATTACCCCCTATGATCTATGTCCCTGACCATCAATGCCCCCCGCCCATTCCCTGGCACCCTGGTGGCACAGTATTACCCCTATGTTCTATGTCTCTGACCACAAATGCCCCCATTCCCTGGCACTCTGGAGGCACAGTATTACCCCTATGATCTATGTCCCTGACCACCAATGCCCCCCCCCCCCCCCCATTCCCTGGCACCCTGGAGGCACAGTATTACCCTCCCTGTGTTCTATGTCTCTGACCACCAATGCCCCCCACTCCAATTTCCTGGCACCCTGGAGGCACAGTATTACCCCCTATGATCTCTGTCCCTGACCACCAATGCCCCCCCCCCCCCATTCCCCGGAGGTACAGTATTACCCCCGGTGTTCTATGTCTCTGGCCACCAATGTGCCCCCCCCCATTCCCTGGCACCCTGGAGGCACAGTATTACCCCCTGTGTTCTATGTCTCTGGCCACCAATGTGCCCCCCACCCCCATTCCCTGACACCCTGGAGGCACAGTATTACATAGTTATATAGTAGGTGAGGTTGAAAAAAACACAAGTCCGTCAAGTCCAACCTATGTGTGTCATTAGATGTCAGTATTACATTGTATATCCCAGTATTGCCCCCCTGTGTTCTCTGACCACCAATGCCCCCCATTCTCTGGGACCCAGGAGGCACAGTATTTACCCCCCCCCCCTGTTCCATGCCTCTGGCCTTCAATGCCCCCCTATTTCCTAGCACCCTGAAAGCACAGTGTTACCCCCTGTGCTCTATGTTTCTGACCACCAATGCCCTCTCCCCCCATTCACTGGCACCCTGGAGGCACAGTATTACCCCACATGTTCCATGTCTCTGACTGCCAATGCCCCCCTCCCCCCATTCCCTGGCACAGTATTACCCCCCTGTGTTCTATGTTTCTGATCACCAATGTGCGCCCCCCCCCCCATTCCCTGGCACCCTGGAGGCACAGTATTACCCCCTTTGTTCTATGTCTCTGACCACCAATGTGCGCCCCCCCCCATTCCCTGGCACCCTGGAGGCACAGTATTACCCCATGTGTTCTATGTCTCTGGCCACCAATTCCCCTGCCCTATTCCCTGGCACCCTGGAGGCACAGTATTACCACCAATGCCCCCCTATTCCCTGGCACCCTGGAGGCACAGTATTACCCCCTTTGTTCTATGTCTCTGACCACCAATGTCCCCCATTCCCTGGCACCCTGTAGGCACAGTATTTCCCCATGTGTTCTATGTCTCTGACCACCAATGCCCCCCCCTATTCCCTGGCACCCCGGAGACACAATATTACCCCCTATATATTATGGGCCAGATTCAGGTAGGAGAGCGGATCTTTATTTTGGAGTAACGTTTGTCATTTACGTTACTCCGCCGAAACTTTATGAGCAAGTACTGTTATTCACAAAGCACTTGCTCCTAAAGTTGCGGCGGCGTAGCGAAAATGAGCCGGCGGAATTCAAATTGGGCGGGTAGGGGGCGTGCAGTATTTAAACTAGGCGCGATCCCGCCGCGACCGTACTGCGCATGCGTCGACTGTCAGTGCGCATGCTCCAAATTCTGTCAGGGAACGTCAATGTCGTCAATCCCCATTCACGGACGTTTTACGCAAATGACGCTAAATTTTTTAAATTCGACGCGATGACGAAGGCCATACTTAACATAGGATACTCCACCTAGGGGGCATGTTTTTCTTTACGCCGCGTATCGCTTACGGAAACGTCGGAAAATCACTGCGTCGGGCCCGAATACGATCGTGAATTTCCGTCTCTCGCTGATTAACATATTCTCTGCGTTAATCAGCGGGAACGCCCCGAGCGCCATTTTTAAAATTGCAGTTCCGATACGACGGCGAAATACAATTACGCCACTCGTATAGGAACTCCAACCCGGCGTTTCTTGTTTTCTGCTTACTGAAAACAGAAACGCCGGCTCAAAGTGAGAGTTACTCTGGAGTATCACTGATACTCCATAGTAACTCTACCTGAATCTGGCCCTATGTCTCTGGCCTTCAATGCCCCCCCCATTCCCTGGAACCCTGGAGGCACAATATTACCCCCCCCGTGTTCCATGTCTCCAGCCACCAATGCCCCCCCCCCCATTCCCTGGCACCCTGGATACTGGTTTTCCTTGTACTTTTCACAAAGACTCTTTTGGTTACTGTGTGAGAATTCCCAGCTCCCATGTGAATGCTGAACTCTTATTTTTTCAGGTCTGGCCTCCATTATGAAGCGTTTACTCTGCAAATATGACAACTTGTTTGAGGTCTCCTTCCCGTACTCCATGGGCTGGCACGGTGCGTCCACCAGGCAGCAAAACACAAGCTGCCCACTCACATTACAATCTGATTGTAGAAGTATGTTTTTAGAATTGGGGCTGAACTGTACGAAGATCTTTGTGTGGGGTTCCCAGCCCATCCACTGAGGGCCACAAAACTCCTCCTCGCCTGTGCCCGCCAGGTGCGGTTCCTGTGCGATTCACATGCGGTTCATAGTGGGTAAAGGGGTTAAAAAGTAATATTAACCCATTGCCGACCAGCCGCCATCATTATACTGCGGCGGGTCTGTGCTATTGGGCAAAGCGGCGTACCGGTATGGTGCTTTGTGTAATAGATACAGTGGGCATGCGCACGGCGCCGAATGTCCGGTGGCCACCCGTGAAAGCGCCGCAAAGAACCAGAACGGGGATCTGTCAATGTAAAGAAACAGATCCCTGTTCTGTCAGGGGAGGAGAGAGAGATTGTCTGTTCCTAGTGATTAGGAACAGCAATCTCTCTCTACTCCCAGTCAGTCCCCTACCCCAGAAGGAGAGATCATATGTTCATAGTGATTAGGAACAGCAATCTCTCTCTACTCTGTCAGTCCCCTCCCCCCAGAGGGAGAGATCATCTGTTCATAGTGATTCGGAACAGAAATCTCTCTCTACTCCCAGTCAGTCCCCTCCACAGATAGTTCATAGTGATTAGGAACAGCGATCTCTCTCTACTCCCAGTCAGTCCCCTCCCCCAGAGAGAGAGATCATCTGTTCATAGTGATTAGGAACAGCAATCTCTCTCTACTCTGTCAGTCCCCTCCCCCAGAGGGAGAGATCATCTGTTCATAGTGATTAGGAACAGCAATCTCTCTCTACTCCCAGTCAGTCCCCTCTCCCAGAGCAAGAGATCATCTGTTCATAGTGATTAGGAACAGCAATCTCTCTCTACTCCCAGTCAGTCCCCTCCCCCAGAGAGAGAGATCATCTGTTCATAGTGATTAGGAACAGCAATCTCTCTCTACTCCCAGTCAGTCCCCTCCCCCAGAGAGAGAGATCATCTGTTCATAGTGATTAGGAACAGCAATCTCTCTCTACTCCCAGTCAGTCCCCCTCCCCCAGAGGGAGAGATCATCTGTTCATAGTGATTAGAAACAGTGATCTCTCTCTACTCCCAGTCAGTCCCCTCCCCCAGAGGGAGAGATCATCTGTTCATAGTGATTAGGAACAGCGATCTCTCTCTACTCCCAGTCAGTCCCCTCCCCCAGAGGGAGAGATCATCTGTTCATAGTGATTAGGAACAGCAATCTCTCTCTACTCCCAGTCAGTCCCCTCCCCCCACAGTTAAAAAACACCTCCCTAAGACATACTTAACCCCTTGATTGCCTCCTAGTGTCAACCCCTTGCCTGTCAGTGTCATTTATACAGTAATCAGTGGCTATTTTTATCTCTGATCGCTGTATAAATGTCACAGGTCCCAAAAAAGTGTCAAGTGTCCGATCTGTCCATGCAATATCGCAGAGCTGCTAAAAATCGCTGGTCACTGCTATACATGTGCAATTCGTTTAGTTTTGAATTAGTTTTTTTAACACATTTTTCAATTTCCAAATTTTCGAAATTTTGAATTTTCAGATTTTTCAAAATTAGAATTTTCGGAAATTTGAAAATTCTGACATTTTGAAAATTCGGAAATTTGAAAATTCGAGATTCGAAAATGGAAAAATTTGAAAACCTAACATTCGAAATTGGTGAAATTTCTGAATTACGAATTTTTGGAATTTCCAAATATCCGAAAATTTAATATTTTTACGTTTTTTTTTTTTTTGCTTTTTTCAGAATTTTTTTTTGGGGGGAATTTCAAAAATTCTGAATTTTCACATTTTCCAGATTTAATGAAAACGGCAAAAAAAACGAGTGAAACAAAAAAAATAAAAATCTTCCAAGTTACAAATTTTCCGAGTTACAAATCTTCCGAGTTACAAATCTTCCGAGTTACGAATCTTCCGAGTTACGAATCTTCCGAGTTACGAATCTTCCGAGTTACAAATCTTCCGAGTTACGAATCTTCCGAGTTACGAATCTTCCGAGTTACAAATCTTCCGAGTTACAAATCTTCCGAGTTACAAATCTTCCGAGTTACAAATTTTCTAAATGTCCGAAAAAAGCAATAAAATGATTTGAATTTTCGGAAATTTGAAAATTCTGACATTTTGAAAATTCGAAAATTTGAAAATTCGAGATTCGAAAATGGAAAAATTTGAAAATCTAACATTCGAAATTGTGAAAATTCGTAATTCAGAAATTTCACCATTTTCCAGATTTAATGAAAACGGCAAAAAAAAACGAGTAAAACAAAAAAAAAAAAAATCTTCCGAGTTACAAATCTTCCGAGTTACAAATTTCCTGAAATTCCTGAAAAAAGCCAAAAAAAACGAATGAAACTAATTTTTATTTTATTTTATTTTTTTGCCAGTGCACATGTCTTATTACCGCCATTACTAGTAAAAAAAAATATAATAAAAATGCCATAAATCTATCCCATAGATTGTAGAAACAAACTGATCAATATACGCTTATTGCATTATTATTATTATTTTTTGACCAAAAATATGTAGCAGAATACACATCGGCCTACACTGAGGAAGATTTTTTTTTTTTTTTTTGGGACTTTTGCAGGTGCCAGTGTCGCTGTACTAGTGACACTGGCTGGGAAGGGGTTAACAGGGGAGTGCAAAGGGTTAATAGTGTGCCTAGCCTGTGTTTTTCTTACTGAGGATGCTTGTATTAGGGGAAGACATGGATTCATGGAGTCCATGCCTTCGTTACTTACTTCGTTACAGAATGGCGATCTGCCTTGTTTACATAGACAGACTGCTGTTCTGCCTGTGTACCGAATGATCAGCGGGTGCCATCGGACATTGAGTTCATGGGCCCCTGCTGATCGGCTCCCACTGTGTAAAATCACTAGAAACGTTTTTTGATCATGGACACACCAACTTTATTTTAGCACCACATCCCTAGATTAGATAGATGAACGAGGGAGATGTTTTGGGATTTTTTTTAGGTGCAAAAATAATGTCAAATATATTGTTTAAAAAAGCATTTTTTATTTTTTTTTGAAAAACAAAATAAAAAAATGTATTAAAAATAAAACAGTTGGCAAGTACAATATATCACAGTATTAGCAGGACAGCGCCGTAAGATGGATTTCTCAACATGTTTCGCCCATATGTCAGGCTTCTTCAGGGGAGGGCTGTCCAGTTACAAGCCTTCTGTATCGCCTAAAATGGATCTAAATGTCGCCACGCTTTTTTTTTTATACGGCTATCTGCGCCAAAGCGGCCATGTGTGACCAGCGGCCACAGGGAGAATAGTAGGACCAGAAATACAAATTCTGCAATTGCTTAATTCCAAGGGATTTAAGATGCTGTCAGTGACCTCTAGTGTTGGTCTCCAAAACTGATATTAGTTTACAACATAGTGTATCCCAGGGGCAGCTCCTACTATTTTCCCTCGTCACATATGGTCCCTTTGGCGCAGATAGCCGTATAGAAAGCGTGGCGACGTTTGGATCTATTTTAGGCGATACAGAAGGCTTTCACTTCAAAACTGGACAGCCCTCCCCTGAAGAAGCCTGACGTATGGGTGAAACATGTTGGGAAATCCATCCTACAGCGCTGTCCTGCTAATACTGTGATATACTGTACTTGCCAACTGTTTTATTTTAAATAACTGTTTTTTTTTTTTTTTTTATTTTTTTAAATAAATGATTTTTAAATAATATATTTTATATTATTTCTAAACCTAAAAAAATCCTCGAACATTTTCCTCATTCAGCTGTGTAAAATCTCTGCGGGAGTGAGCCGCTGGTGGCGTGCACTCACACCTGATACCCAGAAATGCAGGATCACATGTATATGCTGTATATATGTGATCCTGCGAAGGGCGGCCGTATAGTACAATGTACAGTATAGTACAATAACCTAGAGGAACCAATCACATATCGGTTCAGGAAAGACAACTTCTTCTATAGATCTTTCTTCTCTTCCAGGCGCTCCAACCGGCTCTCATCTCACTGAGGACTGCAGCCACTGGCAGCTCCATGCTCACTACTACCCGCCGCTGCTGCGTTCCGCCTCTGTGCGCAAATTCATGGTGGGGTACGAGATGTTGGCTCAAGCCCAGAGGGACCTGACGGCAGAGCAGGTGAGTTTATACTTTAATTGGTGCGATACAAGAAATCAGATGAAAGCATTCTTCCCACTGATCACCAATGTAAGGAACATTCCTCTCACTGATCACCAATGTAAGGGACATTCTTCTCACTGATCACCAATGTAAGGGACATTCCTCTCACTGATCACCAATGTAAGGAACATTCTTCCCACTGATCACCAATGTAAGGGACATTCTTCCCACTGATCACCAATGTAAGGGGCATTCTTCCCACTGATCACCAATGTAAGGGGCATTCTTCCCACTGATCACCAATGTAAGGAACATTCTTCTCACTGATCACCAATGTAAGGGACATTCTTCCCACTGATCACCAATGTAAGGGACATGCTTCCCACTGATCACCAATGTAAGGAACATTCTTCCCACTGACCACCAATGTAAGGAACATTCTTCTCACTGATCACCAATGTAAGGAACATTCTTCTCACTGATCACCAATGTAAGGAACATTCTTCTCACTGATCACCAATGTAAGGAACATTCTTCTCACTGATCACCAATGTAAGGAACATTCTTCCCACTGACCACCAATGTAAGGAACATTCTTCCCACTGATCACCAATGTAAGGAACATTCTTCTCACTGATCACCAATGTAAGGAACATTCTTCTCACTGATCACCAATGTAAGGGACATTCTTCCCACTGATCACCAATGTAAGGAGCATTCTTCCCACTGATCACCAATGTAAGGGACATTCTTCCCACTGATCACCAATGTAAGGAACATTCTTCCCACTGATCACCAATGTAAGGGACATTCTTCTCACTGATCACCAATGTAAGGGACATTCTTCTCACTGATCACCAATGTAAGGGACATTCTTCTCACTGATCACCAATGTAAGGAACATTCTTCCCACTGATCACCAATGTAAGGAGCATTCTTCTCACTGATCACCAATGTAAGGGACATTCTTCTCACTGATCACCAATGTAAGGGACATTTTTCTCACTGATCACCAATGTAAGGAGCATTCTTCCCACTGATCACCAATGTAAGAAACATTCTTCTCACTGATCACCAATGTAAGGGACATTCTTCTCACTGATCACCAATGTAAGGAACATTCTTCTCACTGATCACCAATGTAAGGAGCATTCTTCTCACTGATCACCAATGTAAGGGACATTCTTCTCACTGATCACCAATGTAAGGAGCATTCTTCCCACTGATCACCAATGTAAGGAACATTCTTCTCACTGATCACCAATGTAAGGGACATTCTTCTCACTGATCACCAATGTAAGGAGCATTCTTCTCACTGACCACCAATGTAAGGGACATTCTTCCTACTGATCACCAATGTAAGGAACATTCTTCCCACTGATCACCAATGTAAGGGACATTCTTCTCACTGATCACCAATGTAAGGGGCATTCTTCTCACTGATCACCAATGTAAGGAGCATTCTTCTCACTGATCACCAATGTAAGGAACATTCTTCTCACTGATCACCAATGTAAGGAACATTCTTCTCACTGATCACCAATGTAAGGGACATTCTTCCCACTGATCACCAATGTAAGGGACATTCTTCCCACTGATCACCAATGTAAGGGACATTCTTCTCACTGATCACCAATGTAAGGGACATTCTTCCCACTGATCACCAATGTAAGGGACATTCTTCCCACTGATCACCAATGTAAGGGACATTCTTCCCACTGATCACCAATGTAAGGGACATTCTTCCCACTGATCACCAATGTAAGGGACATTCTTCTCACTGATCACCAATGTAAGGGGCATTCTTCTCACTGATCACCAATGTAAGGAACATTCTTCTCACTGAACACCAATGTAAGGAGCATTCTTCTCACTGATCACCAATGTAAGGGACATTCTTCTCACTGATCACTAATGTAAGGGACATTCTTCTCACTGATCACCAATGTAAGGGGCATTCTTCCCACTGATCACCAATGTAAGGAAAATTCTTCTCACTGATCACCAATGTAAGAAACATTCTTCCCACTGATCACCAATGTAAGGAGCATTCTTCCCACTGATCACCAATGTAAGGGACATTCTTCTCACTGATCACCAATGTAAGGAGCATTCTTCTCACTGACCACCAATGTAAGGGACATTCTTCCTACTGATCACCAATGTAAGGAACATTCTTCCCACTGATCACCAATGTAAGGGACATTCTTCTCACTGATCACCAATGTAAGGGGCATTCTTCTCACTGATCACCAATGTAAGGAGCATTCTTCTCACTGATCACCAATGTAAGGGACATTCTTCCCACTGATCACCAATGTAAGGGACATTCTTCCCATTGATCACCAATGTAAGGAACATTCTTCCCACTGATCACCAATGTAAGGAACATTCTTCTCCCACTGACCACCAATGTAAGTGTAGCACCCTCTACTGTGCTACTAGTGTGAGTGCAGGAAAATGTATGTTTAGGCTCATGGTAAAATTCGTTTTTGAATCTGGGTCAAAAGTTTACCACAGTCCAGGGCTGGATGACTCCTACAGGCTGGACTCTGGTGCCTCCTCCGGTTTTTGGAAGGTTGGAGAACTTTCTGGAAACTGGGGGGCGGAGGCCAGGAGCATTGATCTGCATACTTAGGGGAGCTCAGCCAATTCCCAGGCAGTGGACCTGACATGGAGGCTAAGCCAGCCCTTAAATATGGATGAGCCAAGCTGGCAAAGGGAGTCAGGTGGAAGATGGAGTGCTGAGGAGACTATCGAGGTCCTTGAGGAGAAGTGTTTCCATTTAGCCTACAGTTTTTCTGCCTGTGTAATTCTTGCCTTCTTTGTTGCAATGGTTCAGCTAGACATTGAACAAGCACAGAAAACCTAGACAAAGCTCAGGCTGGCTACAGCAAACACCAAATTTGTCGAGGGACACTTCATCTTAAGGCAAGGTCCTTACACTAGAGTGTCCTATGACTACAGCTCCTTCAAGTCAAAACCCAACATATTTGTTAGTCCTGTAAAGAACTAAATAACAGTTACAGTTCTCGTCTTTAAACCCCAAGAGCTCCTTTACTTCCCCTCCCTGTTACACTTGTACAAGAAATGTTGCGTATGGTTGTCATCGGGAAAGGAAGGCACAGACAGACAATAAAGTCAAAGGTTTGTCCACATTGGAGTGGATTTATAGTTAATTTGATTACGGTTGCCCTGGGGTGGTAATCATTCACCCATTAGTGAGAATGTGCCACATCCTTGATAATATGGATTTTTGGAAGAGGCATGAAGACACGCCTCCAACTAGGAGAAATTGGACTTTATAGGCACAGAATTTAAAAAAAATATATATATGTATTTAATAGAAAAAGACACAGCAATTACAACACGACATTTACACTGTACTGTACATTAGAGAAAAAGGAAGAAAAAAAACATAAATAATAAGAACCACATAGGTCACTCTAGGAAACATTCACTTATTAGCCACAGGGCTATATGTAATTCAAAACAGTATATGCGCTGGGTAGAGAACTGCTTTCAGATGAGGACCCTTGGTTGGTTCTTAGACGATATAAGAGCTGCTCTACATGTTTCGCGACTATGTTGGCGTCGCTTCTTCAGGAGCTTCTAAATATCAAAGAACATATACATAAAATTAACACAAATAATATTTTATTTATATATTAGCCTAGGTAATAGGCAAAACAGTGGTTTAAAAAATGCATGCATGTATCTGCGATGTACTCACCGAAAATCTCGGTGTTTTTTTTCTCACTGATCACATCTTCCCACTGATCACCAATGTAAGGAACATTCTTCCCACTGATCACCAATGTAAGGAGCATTCTTCTCACTGATCACCAATGTAAGGGACATTCTCCTCACTGATCACCAATGTAAGGAACATTCTTCCCAATTTTGTTTATTGAAAGTCTTGCAATCATTAAGCATAAAATCACTATATACACACAAAATACATAAATATATACATATTTACATAAAATGAAAATAAATATAGCAAATCCGCTCTCAAACAAAAAGACTTTACAGAAAAAGCAAAAATCATATATACACCGGGGAAAATAAAACTTAATACAACTCACACCACTACACCAGACAAACCTGCAAGGTCAAGAAACAAACCCGCACCCATTATGCATGCAGCCCTTCTTCAAAAAGACACTAACCAACAAAAGCTAAGGGAGTGAAAGAGACAGAAAAGGAAACCCTCACCCAGAGATAGGCAGGAAACGTCCAACACCATGCGTCTACCCATTACTACCCCAATTACCCGCCGGCACGTTACCATATCGGTTTTAAAAAGAACCGCAACTCCGCTGCAGGGCTCAGCCGCAAGAGACCAAAAGGAGGGACCGCATCTCCACTCCCTTTTTGCCAGATGGACGTCGGCCAAGGTATGGAGCCAGGTCTCTTGCAAAAATAAAATCTCGGCATCAAACTCGCTGAGCAAAAATAAGGCCATATCACGAGCTCTTGCAGATTTAGTGCTGGCGACATTAATGGTCGCCACCTTTATCAGAGTGGGAACTGCCATCAGGATGATTGGGGTAGTCGTTTCTTGACCTTCACCACCCTCTCATCACCAGAAACAGCTCTCTTCAAACTACGTGACTCCCCCTCATCCATAGATGATAAGGGAGAAGACAAAGACATCTCATCACCCGACAACACATTAAAGGTGTTACCAAGGGGAACCCCTCTTGGATCCAACTCTGAGGAAGAGACGACCGGTTTTCTAGCCTTTCTCTTCTTTTTTTCCTTCCTCCTGATCTTCTCCCACCCCTCCTCATCCGAATCCCCATCAACCGAATGTGAGACATGGGGTATGGACACCCCTCCATCAGCCCCACCCCCATCCAGCACCCCCACATTCCCCTGACCACGCTTGCACTGCCGAGGGGCAAGGACTGGAGGCTGAGTGGGAAGGTCCGTTAAACCTGCCCCCCCAGCAGCCTCTGCCAGTCTGGAGGATCTACGAATTGATGGATTAGGGACAGGAGGGACAGATTTAGTGACCACATCTGTAGGGGGAACAGAAACAGATGTCACAGACACAGAAGGGACAGACTCAGGGACCACACCACTGGGGGGAATAGAAACAGATGTCACAGACACAGAAGGGACAGACTCAGGGACCACATCACTAGAGGGAACAGAAACGGGTGCCACAGACACAGGAGGGACAACAACAGTTTTGGTGGCCTCATCCTCCTTATCCAGCCTCTGCAGCTCAGCCTCCAACCCTGGCAGGTTATGTAATGCCTCTGGGCAAAGACTGTAGGGGTGACCAAGTTTTTGGCACAAGTTGCACCGAATATCTGTACAGTCTTTAGCCAAATGGTCCAGCGCCTGGCACAAAGAACATTTCTTTCGGGTGCAGGTGGACGCAAAGTGGCCCTTGTCCCCACATTTATTGCACACCTTAGGCTGACCCTGGTAAAAAATGGTCAGCCTGTCCCTCCCCAGAAAGGCTGAACAGGGCAAATGTTGAACAACATTTCCCTGCACCCCCAATTTTAACGACACTGTCCAGGCCCCTGTCCATATCCCATGCTGATCAAGGACCTTCCGCAGTGGAGCGAGGACCTCACCATATCGGCGTAACCATACTACCAAATCAGCCTCTGGGATGGATTCATTACGCACGAGGATCGTCACCGATTTTATGAGAGGCTGCCTGGAAACCACCTTTGGCATCCAACCATTCCACTGCGGAAGGTCCCTGCGCCCCCTAAAACGTTCCCAAAACAAATCCAAACCCTCAGGTTTTACAAAGGACAAATCAAATTCTGAACTTCCAACAGGACAAATCAAAGCAAAAATGTCTGCGACTTTAAATCCCATCTCCAGAATCAACTCTGCCACCCTCCCCCTTACTGGTGGGGTCCCCTCCCCCTCCCACTTCAACTGGACCACGTTTCTTCTTTTGTACCCACCAACCATCCCCCCACTAAACCCCCCCAAATTGTGACCACCAACATTTGCACCATTCCCCCCACCCTCTTTGGTGCGACTCCCCAAAACTGCTGCATAGCTGCAGGTGTTCACAGACCTCCCCGCAGAGGGTCCAGTTATGCGTTTTGCAGATGAGTCTTTCCTCTGCTGAGCAGGAGGAGAAATGTCATTGTTAACCCCTTCACCACCACCCACCACATCCATTGCTTCATCAATACTATTACTGTCATTATTTCCTGGCACGTTCTCAGTTCCTGCTGTGTCCATATTCACAGAGGTGCCCTCACATACTTCACCTCCAGGCAGACTCTTCTCCATCGGGACAGGGTTGTCAGATAAGCAAGATTGCTGTGATACAGCAACAGGTAGATCAGTGCAGGAAACTTCCATTGCTGCTTCCACTCCACTTGCTGCACTGTGCTGCTCCCCTCCCCCACCTGCATCAATCAGCCCAGGTGAGGCTGAAACAGGCTCTTTGGAGCTGGCAGCCATCTTGGTTGTAGAACCACAGGTCCCAGCAGTCATAGCAGAATCCATTTGCGGGGGGCATGATGTAGATCCATCCATACTGCTCTGGTGGGCTGATGACACCTCTGCTAGGGGATTTCTCTTCATATCTGCAGAGGATTTCTCCACAGCAGAAACACCACTTACTACAGCCGGGACACCGTCCACTTTAGCCGGGACACCACTCACTGCAGCCGGGACACCCATGTTGGAAGGCGGCTGCACCGTACAGTGGGATTTCTCCACCAGTGCCGGTCTGCGACCCTTCTGCGACTCCACAGCGACTTCTGATGCTTCACCAGCAGACCTGTCTGCCCTTAGGGGTGACTCCATCTGTTGGGTAAACTGTAAGGTGCCATGTTCACCCTCAACCCCCTGACTGGTTGCCGCTGGCGATTCCCCAGCCTGACATGGGGGGAGGGGTGCAGAGGCAGATGGATCCGGGTTGTCTGTAACATGCGACTGCTGCTGATCCACAGAGGTCTGGCTGGCAAATCTCATCTCTTTTTTAAATTTTTCTGCAAACGCTCCACTTTTATCTTTTAATTTCTCCAACAATAAAGACTGTTTCTTTACTTTCTCCTCCATCTCTTGTAGCTCAGGCTTCATGGCCGAACGGTTTTTACTCCAAGCCTGGAAGTACTTGGTTTTGAGGTTTTTATGTTCAGCTTTCAAACATTTTAGTTTCTCCTCTGCTCTTCCGACTGCCCGAAAATGTCTGCATACATCTGTACTCTCACCAGGGACTGGACCCACAGTCAGATCCTGCACCACCTCCTCCTCCTCACTAGGCCCCGTATCATCAGGGGGATCTGTCCCAGGGCCTCCCCCAGGATCAGGCATTATTCCTGGGCCAAGCTAGCAGGCAAGGCCCAGGCTTGAAAAAGGCTGGTTCTCTCAGAGAGCTCCTTGGGTGTGTCCTCCTCCTTCTTCCCACTGATCACCAATGTAAGGAACATTCTTCCCACTGATCACCAATGTAAGGGACATTCTTCTCACTGATCACCAATGTAAGGAACATTCTTCCCACTGATCACCAATGTAAGGGACATTCTTCCCACTGATCACCAATGTAAGGGACATTCTTCTCACTGATCACCAATGTAAGGGACATTCTTCTCACTGATCACCAATGTAAGGAACATTCTTCCCACTGATCACCAATGTAAGGGACATTCTTCTCACTGATCACCAATGTAAGGGACATTCTTCTCACTGATCACCAATGTAAGGGACATTCTTCCCACTGATCACCAATGTAAGGAACATTCTTCCCACTGATCACCAATGTAAGGGACATTCTTCTCACTGATCACCAATGTAAGGGACATTCTTCTCACTGATCACCAATGTAAGGAACATTCTTCCCACTGATCACCAATGTAAGGGACATTCTTCTCACTGATCACCAATGTAAGGGGCATTCTTCCCACTGATCACCAATGTAAGGAAAATTCTTCTCACTGATCACCAATGTAAGGACCATTCTTCCCACTGATCACCAATGTAAGGGACATTCTTCCCACTGATCACCAATGTAAGGGACATTCTTCCCATTGATCACCAATGTAAGGAACATTCTTCCCACTGATCACCAATGTAAGGAACATTCTTCTCCCACTGACCACCAATGTAAGTGTAGCACCCTCTACTGTGCTACTAGTGTGAGTGCAGGAAAATGTATGTTTAGGCTCATGGTAAAATTCGTTTTTGAATCTGGGTCAAAAGTTTACCACAGTCCAGGGCTGGATGACTCCTACAGGCTGGACTCTGGTGCCTCCTCCGGTTTTTGGAAGGTTGGAGAACTTTCTGGAAACTGGGGGGCGGAGGCCAGGAGCATTGATCTGCATACTTAGGGGAGCTCAGCCAATTCCCAGGCAGTGGACCTGACATGGAGGCTAAGCCAGCCCTTAAATATGGATGAGCCAAGCTGGCAAAGGGAGTCAGGTGGAAGATGGAGTGCTGAGGAGACTATCGAGGTCCTTGAGGAGAAGTGTTTCCATTTAGCCTACAGTTTTTCTGCCTGTGTAATTCTTGCCTTCTTTGTTGCAATGGTTCAGCTAGACATTGAACAAGCACAGAAAACCTAGACAAAGCTCAGGCTGGCTACAGCAAACACCAAATTTGTCGAGGGACACTTCATCTTAAGGCAAGGTCCTTACACTAGAGTGTCCTATGACTACAGCTCCTTCAAGTCAAAACCCAACATATTTGTTAGTCCTGTAAAGAACTAAATAACAGTTACAGTTCTCGTCTTTAAACCCCAAGAGCTCCTTTACTTCCCCTCCCTGTTACACTTGTACAAGAAATGTTGCGTATGGTTGTCATCGGGAAAGGAAGGCACAGACAGACAATAAAGTCAAAGGTTTGTCCACATTGGAGTGGATTTATAGTTAATTTGATTACGGTTGCCCTGGGGTGGTAATCATTCACCCATTAGTGAGAATGTGCCACATCCTTGATAATATGGATTTTTGGAAGAGGCATGAAGACACGCCTCCAACTAGGAGAAATTGGACTTTATAGGCACAGAATTTAAAAAAAATATATATATGTATTTAATAGAAAAAGACACAGCAATTACAACACGACATTTACACTGTACTGTACATTAGAGAAAAAGGAAGAAAAAAACATAAATAATAAGAACCACATAGGTCACTCTAGGAAACATTCACTTATTAGCCACAGGGCTATATGTAATTCAAAACAGTATATGCGCTGGGTAGAGAACTGCTTTCAGATGAGGACCCTTGGTTGGTTCTTAGACGATATAAGAGCTGCTCTACATGTTTCGCGACTATGTTGGCGTCGCTTCTTCAGGAGCTTCTAAATATCAAAGAACATATACATAAAATTAACACAAATAATATTTTATTTATATATTAGCCTAGGTAATAGGCAAAACAGTGGTTTAAAAAATGCATGCATGTATCTGCGATGTACTCACCGAAAATCTCGGTGTTTTTTATTATTATATTTTAGAACAGGAAAAAACGCTGGCTATACTGTGTCCCACAATCAGAGCCCGACTATCAGACCGCACCAAATACTGTCGGGGCGGGAGCTAATGATGCAGTCTAAATCCCTCACCATGGGTCACGGCAACACCAGTAGAGTCAAAAAGGAAAATTCTGATGAATAATGAAAAATTGATAAGCCAAGAAAATAATAATTGACATTGAACCATACAAGTTTCTCTAAGTGTAGGTAAAAAATGATAAATAAAGAAAACTACCTTAGAAGATAAAGTTGTTAAACAAACGCTACTAAATCACACCATCGGGGCCTCAAAATGCATTTTCTAGAGTGCGCTAGAATTGCTTGTTGGTGGTCTTCTAAAAAATAGAATTTTAATAAGGCGCAAAGTTTGGTAAAGGACTTAATAATTATAGCAGAAAAAAACTAAATAAAATAGATTAACACAGGAAACAGGAAAAAGATTTTCCCTTAAGTTAGCAAAAGTACTAGTTACCTTTTGTTTGTAATATTATTTTACCAGTGACCTATGGGTTGAATAATGTTGTTGAGGAAGAATGCCTTCTCAAAAACGAGCTGTAGATGGCGATAGACGAGCGCCCAACGTATAAGCTGAGCACTGGTCTGAAAAACACCAATATAATAGGGTCAGAAAAATAGAGACATTTTGTCCAATGCTTTCACAGCATTGGAGGTACTACATAGAACAAAGAAAAAAGGGACTTGTCATACCTTAGAAGGAGAGAGGGATCCCAGATTAACAAGCAGTCATGCTGTCCATAGCGTTGGGTGTGTTCACCTTCCCCACACCTGAGGACTGGGGGAACTGAACTGACCTAATATACTCCTCGGATATGACGACAAATGTGATTGCGTCATTCCGGCCGGCCAAAACGTCCCATAATGCGCATGCGCGAATCGGCCTTCTGCCCATGCGCGATTCGCGCATGCGCATTATGGGACGTTTTGGCCGGCCGGAATGGGCGCTCGTCTATCGCCATCTACAGCTCGTTTTTGAGAAGGCATTCTTCCTCAACAACATTATTCAACCCATAGGTCACTGGTAAAATAATATTACAAACAAAAGGTAACTAGTACTTTTGCTAACTTAAGGGAAAATCTTTTTCCTGTTTCCTGTGTTAATCTATTTTATTTAGTTTTTTTCTGCTATAATTATTAAGTCCTTTACCAAACTTTGCGCCTTATTAAAATTCTATTTTTTAGAAGACCACCAACAAGCAATTCTAGCGCACTCTAGAAAATGCATTTTGAGGCCCCGATGGTGTGATTTAGTAGCGTTTGTTTAACAACTTTATCTTCTAAGGTAGTTTTCTTTATTTATCATTTTTTACCTACACTTAGAGAAACTTTTATGGTTCAATGTCAATTATTATTTTCTTGGCTTATCAATTTTTCATTATTCATCAGAATTTTCCTTTTTGACTCTACTGGTGTTGCCGTGACGCACGGTGAGGGATTTAGACTGCATCATCAGCTCCCGCCCCGACAGTATTTGGTGCGGTCTGATAGTCGGGCTCTGATTGTGGGACACAGTATAGCCAGCGTTTTTTCCTGTTCTAAAATATAATAATAAAAAACACCGAGATTTTCGGTGAGTACATCGCAGATACATGCATGCATTTTTTAAACCACTGTTTTGCCTATTACCTAGGCTAATATATAAATAAAATATTATTTGTGTTAATTTTATGTATATGTTCTTTGATATTTAGAAGCTCCTGAAGAAGCGACGCCAACATAGTCGCGAAACATGTAGAGCAGCTCTTATATCGTCTAAGAACCAACCAAGGGTCCTCATCTGAAAGCAGTTCTCTACCCAGCGCATATACTGTTTTGAATTACATATAGCCCTGTGGCTAATAAGTGAATGTTTCCTAGAGTGACCTATGTGGTTCTTATTATTTATGTTTTTTTCTTCCTTTTTCTCTAATGTACAGTACAGTGTAAATGTCGTGTTGTAATTGCTGTGTCTTTTTCTATTAAATACATATATATATTTTTTTAAAATTCTGTGCCTATAAAGTCCAATTTTTCCTAGTTGGAGGCGTGTCTTCATGCCTCTTCCAAAAATCCATTGGAGTGGATTTCCCATGATTTCCTGTTCTGACAGGAAGTGAGAGGAGATTTCCCCAATATGGGCCACAGACTGTCCAACTCTGAATGTCTGTCAGTAATTCCCATTGGGGGAGATTTACTAAAACTAGTGCACACAGAATCTGGTGCCGCTGTGCAGAATAACCAATCGGCTTCTAGGTTTTATTCTCAAAGCTTAATTGAACAAGCTGAAGTTAGAAGCTGATTGGCTCCCATGAATGGCAGCTGGTGCTTAATTTTTTTAGATCGTCCGACACTACTTACCCCATCCAGGTGGTGAACAGCTTCCCCACTGCTTCCCAGGCGGCTTCCCAGCTTCTTCCCCCTCCTCGGATTCTCAGGCGGCTTTGGCAGCTTCCCCACTGCTTCTCCTCTTTGGTGGCTTCCCCAGGTGGCTTTTGGCGGCTTCCCGGGCCACTTTGGCGGCTTCCCAGCTGCTTCTTCTCCTCGATGGCTTCCCAGGCGGCTTCCCAGCATCTTCCACTCCTCAAATTCTCAGGCGGCTTTGGCAGCTTTCCCACAGCTTGTTCTCTTTGGTGGCTTCCCAGGTGGCTTCTCAGCTGATTCCCCTCGGCGGCTTTTTATCTTCTCCTTCTCAGGGCTTCCAGGGCAGCTTCCCAGCTGCTTCCTGTCTGCAGATTCACAAGCCACTTCCGCGGCTTCTCAGCTGCTGCTTCTTGTTCTCCTTGGCGGCTTCCTCAATGGTTCCTCTCCTTGGCGCCTTCTCAGTTGGCTTCTCTGCTGCTTCTCCTCCTCGGCAGCTTCCCAGCTTGTTCCCCTCCTCGGCTTCTCAGACAGCTTTGGCAGCTTCCCAGCTGCTTCTCCTCTTTGGTGGCTTCCCAAGTGGCTTCTCAGCTGCTTCCCCTCGGGGGCTTCCTGGGCCACTTTGGTGGCTTCCCAGCTGCTTCTTCTCCTTGGTTGCTTCCTGGGCGGCTCCTCAGCTTCTTGGGGCTTCCCGGCTGTTTCCTCTCTGCAGATTCCCAAGCCACTTCGGTGGCTTCCCAGCTGCTGCTTCTTCTCCTTGGCAGCTTCCCCAATGGTTCCTCTCCTTGGCGCGTTCTCAGTTGGCTTCTCCTCCCCGGCAGCTTCCTGGGCAGCTTCACAGCTGTTTCTTCTCTACGGCTTCTCAGGTGATTCCCCTCCTCAGTGGCTTACCAGCTTCTTCCCCCTTCTTGTGGGTTCCCGAGCGGCTTCGGGGGCTTCCCAGTTGCTTCTCCTCTGCGCCTTTCCCAAGGCTTCTCCTCCTCATGGCTTCCCGGGCAGCTCCTCAGCTGCTTCTCCTCTTTGGCGGCTTCCCAGCTGCTTCTCCTCCCTAGTGGCTTCTCGGGCAGCTTCTCAGCTGATTCTCTTCTTCGGGGGCTTCCCGGGCAGCTTGCAAGCCATTTCCCTTCCTCGTTGGCTTCCTGGGCCACTAAGGTGTTATCCCAGCTGCCTCTCAGTGGCTTTCCAGCTGCTTCTCCTCCTCAGCGACTTCCTGGGCGGTTTCCAAGCTGCTTCCCTGGCAGCTTCGACGGCTTCCCAGCTGCTTCTCCTCGGTGACTTCCTGGACAGCTCCGGCGGCTTCCCCACTGCTTCTTCTACTACTGGCCAATCTGGTCACTTCTCCCAGCCAATCGGGTCTTAAAAAACGCTTCCTGATTGGCTGGGAGGAGAAGCAGGAAGACATTGGCGAGTATTAATTCGCTAATGTCACACAAGTGGGTGGGCTAGGGGCGCAGTGCTCCGCGCCCTGAGCTCACCCATTTTGAAGCCAATTAGAACCTCAGGTTTTGATCATGTGCTTTTAAAAAAAAACAAAAAAAACATGTATATCCATGTGTCCGGTGCCCCTGCGCCCCGTAAGAGTGGCCACAACTGGCTACCTTGTACAGCTGCACCAGATTCTAAGTGCTCCAGTTTCAGTAAATCTCCCCCGTTGTGTACAATTTATAACTTACCGGGTATTTCATATTTTCCTCTGTTTATTTTTATTTCCTCCAGGCGGCTGAGCGCCTTCGGAATTTACCGGAGGAGCATTACAAGTTGAGACAGACGGAGCCGAGGGGTGAAGATACTGAGTAGTACTCCCGATTCGGAACTGCAGATGGTAGAGATGGAAATATCCCGATTTAAATATTTTTCCAGCCAGACATGAAATTCTACCTGCTGAGGATGTGCGTTTCCGAACGCAGTGGGATGCAACGTCTGCACCCTGGTCGTAGCGGCGGACAGTTATCTCCGGGTCACACTGAACTGTTCTATAGGAATTGTATTAAAGGGATATTAAAGCAAAATACAATATTTTAAAGAGGCTTTATATTTCTATAAATGTGATTGTTACAATTGAAACAAAGGTATCCTAATTATTGAGAGTCCCTCTGGTGGACAGATGGGGGGGTTTGTGAGATTTCTGGCTGATTTTTTGATCACTAGGCGGCTGTGGTGGTAGTTTTAATTTTTTAATGACCCATATTTTTGGTAAAGGGTTATATGTGTCCTGACTAGACATGTGCAATTCGTTCAGTTTCTAATTAGTTCTTTTTTTAATGAATTTTGAGAAATTCCAAATTTTCGTATTTCCAAATTATTCAATTTCCAAATTTTCAGATTTTCGAATTTCCGAATTTAAGAAATTCGGAATTTCGAAATACGATTTTTTTTTCAAATTTTAGATTTTAAAATTTTGCAATTTCGAAATTCCGAATTTTCAATTTTTTTTCAATTTTCAAATGAAAAAATTCGAACATTTTGTAATTTTGAGAATTCAGAATTTCGAAAAAAAATGACTTTTGCTATAATAAATATACCCAAAAAACGTATTTTTCTATATATTTTTGGTAAAAAAAAGTCGCAATAAGAGTTTATTGATTGCTTTGCGCAAAAGTTATAGCGTCTACAAATTTAGGGGTTCGTTTTATGGCGTTTTTATTAATATTTTTTTTTACTACTAATGGCGGTAATCAGCGGTTTTTAACGTGACTGCGAAATTATGGCAAACACTTTTGACGCTATTTTGGGGCCATTGTCATTTATACAGCGAAAAGTGCTATAAAAATGCACCGATGGCTGTGAAAATGACACTGGCAGTGAAGGGGTTAACCAGGAGGGGTTAAGTGTTTCCTAGGAAGTGATTACTACTGTGGAAGGGCGTGGCTTGGCGTGTGACGTCACTGATCGTCGTTCCCTATGACAGGGAGCAGGCGATCAGTGGCAGTCACACTAGGAAGAACAGGGGAAGGTTTGTTTACACTCACCTCTCCCCGTTCTTCAGCTCTGTGACCCGATCGCGGGACACCGGCGGTGATCGGGTCCCGCGGGCTCGGTCATGGAGCACAGGACCAGGTCGCGAGCGTGCCACCAGCGACACGCTCAGGACCCACGGTAGTAAAGACAGCGATGCGCGATTTTTATCTTAACTGCGACATTATGGCGGACGCATCGGACACTTTTGACGCCATTTTGCAACCATTGTCATTTATACAGCGATCCGTGCTATAAAAATGCACTGATTACTGTATAAATGACACTGGCAGTAAAGGGTTTAAACATTAATGGGCGATGAAGGGGTTAAATGTGCCCTAGGGAGTGATTCTAAAGCCATGTACACGCGATCGGTTTGTCTGTATTGTCCTGGAATGAAAGTGCCCGGGACAGACCTGCAAAATGCGGGACTGTGCCGGGCAATCGGGGACACGTGGTCGCCCTAATTGTAGGTAGTTGCCGAATCCCTGTATACAGAAAGAAATGAATACCCCCTGACGTGGGACTTTATGGGGGGGATGTCTAAAGACGTCCTGGGCTTTGTGGTGGTATATCTGAATGATGGGTGCAGCTACAGGCATCATTCAGATATTGTTTTCAGCCGGCGATTCCAATCACCATAGGAACAATCTTAGTGGCTGGCCAGCCACTTGATTGTTTTTACGGGCGGCGAGAGGGGACATCCCCCGCCGCCCTCCGGTGCTTCTATCGACTCACCGATACGATCGGTGAGTCAGAGAACGGATCCGCCGGCCCCGGATGTTCACCATAGAGATTTCCGGCGGACCAGATGATCGTTGGAGGCCGGGCGTGATGTTATGATGTCACGCCCTGCCTCTGCATTAAAAAACTGTGCCGTCTCAGCTGGGAAGTGGTGATCGTTTTTTTTTATTATTCCAGGCTTCCCAGCCTAGAGGTGAGATGTGGGGTCTTATTGACACCCCCCCCCCTCCATATCTCAATGTAAAGAGGACCTGTCATGCCATATTCCTATTACAAGAGATGTTTACATTCCTTGTAATAGGAATAAAAGTGATCCAAATTTTTTTTATATAAAGTGTCAAACTACAAAATGTAGAGTACAATTACATTTTTTTTTTAAAGTGCCCCTGCAGAAGCGAACGCATACGTAAGTCCCGCCCACTGCGACGGGCCTCCCGGTGTGTCAGCACAGCCATAACGACGACCCCTCACACTGGCACACGGGCGGGCGGCAGGCCCCTCCGAAGTGGCGGATCTGCAGGGCCCAGTCGCAACTGCGACTGTGGCGACCCCGATAATTCCGCCACTGGTTCAAGCCCTTCGTCAGGGCTATTTATATAGGAGAATCTACCCTGTTTCCCCAAAAATAAGACCTACCCTGAAAATAAGACCTAGCGTTATTTTCCAGGAGGGCTACAATATAAGCCCTACCCTGAAAATAAGCCCTAGTTAAAAATACTTGTAAAATCCTATAATCCACTCTATTATAGTTGTATATAATGTACAATGTCTGTGTTTCTGTAATATAATTGCGGGGGAAGAGAGTGTGCCGGTGGGTAACAGAAGCACAGAGTGGCTCTATAACAAAGGTATTTGGCACAATTATATTACAGAAACACACCCATTGTAGATAATATAATACTGTAATAGAGTGGATTATAGGATTTTACAAGCATTTTAACTGGGGATTCCTGACAGGCAGGGAGGGAGAGGGGGAAAGAAGACATCACATTACATGGTAAGACCTACCCTGAAAATAAGCCCTACGGTGTCTTTTGTTGGCATAATTAATATTAGACCCGGGCTTATTTTCGGGAAACGCGGTATATTCAGCATAAGATAAATGGTGTAGTATTCTCAAATGTACATTTATTCAAGCAGAGACTAAATCGTTGCTGCCAGTGGGAGGTTTGGTGTGACCCCTAATTTCAACTGAGAATACCCCCCCCCCCCCCAATGTCAGATAGATCGTGCAGATTGCGTGTAGCAACAGGTACCAGGAACTAGAGTAGTCAGAAAATCTCATCGGGGCCAAGTCAGGCCTTCCATAGTCCTTCAATAGAAAGTGTCCTGATACATATCCCTCAATCCTTATCCTGTTCAGTGATGATCCGTGGAACGCGTTATCCCCCCGGCAGTGTAATGTGCCTTTCGTGGTGCTTCAAAGCCTCCATAAAAGTATTATGACAACGGTCGCTTACAGCACCTGAAGCTTTTTTTTTTTTCAGCCTTGTTTTGTAGGTATGAGATATCCCAGGATGCAGCTATGATTAAGCACCAATAACTGTGTGAAACACGTCAACATCTATACCTGTACCTCTGTTGGTGTATGGATTTTTGTAGCTGTCCAATCGTCATCTTCTTCCATATCCCAGGATGCACTGGGAAACCAACAAGTGAACCCTATACACGTCAGCAGTCACTTGCGGTTCATGTGTATGTATTCTGGGAGTGTCTGCTGCAGACGTCACTTCAGGTGTGCAGTGTGGAGTAGCAGGAAGGTGAGCCGCGTCCGGACTTAAGCTGATCGATGAACAGATCGCACACGTGGTGTTGGGATCACTATAGCGGAATGTAAGTGAGGATCCGAGAGAGAGAGGACTGAGCAGCAGAGGATCAGCAGAGCTGGGGGACCAGAGAAACTAGCAATGTCACATGTGGTGCTCAGTGTGGAAGCAATATAACGGGAGGTGAGTGGGAACCAGAGAAAGAGGATAAGCGGAGCTGGGGGACCAGAGAAACTAGCTATGTCACATGTGGTGCTCAGTGTGGAAGTAATATAATGGGGGGTATGTGGGAACCAGAGAGGATCAGCAGAGCTGGGGGACCAGAGAAACTAGCTATGTCACATGTGGTGCTCAGTGTGGAAGTAATATAATGGGGGGTAAGTGGGAACCAGAGAGGATCAGCAGAGCTGGGGGACCAGAGAAACTAGCAATGCCACATGTGGTGCTCAGTGTGGAAGCAATATAATGGGGGGTAAGTGGGAACCAGAGAGGATCAGCAGAGCTGGGGGACCAGAGAAACTAGCAATGTCACATGTGGTGCTCAGTGTGGAAGCAATATAACGGGAGGTAAGTGGGAACCAGAGAAAGAGGATAAGCGGAGCTGGGGGACCAGAGAAACTAGCCATGTCACATGTGGTGCTCAGTGTGGAAGTAATATAATGGGGGGTAAGTGGGAACCAGAGAGGATCAGCAGAGCTGGGGGACCAGAGAAACTAGCAATGCCACATGTGGTGCTCAGTGTGGAAGCAATATAATGGGGGGTAAGTGGGAACCAGAGAGGATCAGCAGAGCTGGGGGACCAGAGAAACTAGCAATGTCACATGTGGTGCTCAGTGTGGAAGCAATATAACGGGAGGTAAGTGGGAACCAGAGAAAGAGGATAAGCGGAGCTGGGGGACCAGAGAAACTAGCTATGTCACATGTGGTGCTCAGTGTGGAAGTAATATAATGGGGGGTAAGTGGGAACCAGAGAGGATCAGCAGAGCTGGGGGACCAGAGAAACTAGCCATGTCACATGTGGTGCTCAGTGTGGAAGTAATATAACGGGAGGTGAGTGGGAACCAGAGAAAGAGGATAAGAGGAGCTGGGGATTACTACTAAATGGGGATTAGCAGAACTGGGGGTACTACTGGGATTTTCTGAAAGAGGGTACCAATGAGCTGGGGACCTCCTGAATCATGAACTGGGGACCCGCTGAACGAAGGTAATAATGAGCTGGTGTACTGCTGAACGAGGGTACTAATAAACTCTTGATCTGCTGAATAGGGTTACTAATAAGCTGGGGATCTGCTGAACAGGGGTACAAATTAGCTTGGGGTCTGCTGAACAGGGGTACTAATAAGATGGGGATCTGCTGAACAGGGGTACTAATAAGCTTGGGATCTGCTGGACAGGGGTACTAATAAGCTTGGGATCTGCTGAACAGGGGTACTAATAAGCTTGGGATATGTGGAAAAGGGGTAATAATGAGCTTGGGGTCTGCTGAACAGGGGTACTAATGAACTGGGGACCTCCAGAACGAGGGTACTAATGTTCACCTTCCAGCAGGACAACGACCCTCAACATACAGCCAGAGCTACAATGGAATGGTTTACATCAAAGCCTATTCATGTGTTAGAATTGCCCAGTCACAGTCCAGACCTAAATCACATTGAGAATCTGTGGCAAGACTTGAAAATTGCTGATCACAGACGCTCTCCATCCAATCTGACAGAGACAGAGATATTTTACAGAGAAGAAGAATGGGCAGAAATGTCCCTCTCTAGATGGGCAAAGCTGGTAGAGACACCCCCAAAAAGACTTGTAGGGAAAGGGGGTTCTACAAAGTATTGACTCCGGGGGGCGCCATACAAATGTACCCCCCACACTTTTCACAGATTTATTTGTAAAAAAAAAGAACTATTTATAATTTTCCTTCCACTTCACAATTATGTGTCACTTTGTGTTGGTCTATCACATAAAATCCCAATAAAATACATTTATGTTTTTTGGTTGTAACATGAGAACATTTTGAAAATTTCAAGGGGTATGAATACTTTTTCAAGGCACTGTATTACCTTGCACAGAGAACACAGTACTCCTCAACATCTGCTTTTCTCTTCAAAAAATACAGCAACATTTTGTTCGGGTATCACTCTGGTTGACTATGTGCTTCCTGAGATGACACAGTTGTGTAAATGCTGGTGCCTGTGCTGTTTTTTTTTTGCACCCTCTTTCATATGATTTTCTACAAAGTTACAACATTGCAGTCTGATCACTGGGGACAGTGGTGTCACTAGGGTTGGTGTCACCGGTGCGAAAAAAATTGCTGTCACCCCCCACCAACTATAGTCCCCCCTCAGTACAGACCCCCCTCCCGCTGTACAGACCCCCCTCCCGCTGTACAGACCCCCCTCCCGCAGTACAGACCCCCCTGCACTAACTACAGACCCCCCTCCACTAACTACAGACCCCCCTCCCGCAGTACAGACCCCCTCCACTAACTACAGACCCCCCTCCCGCAGTACAGACCCCCTCCCAGAGTACATACCCCCTCCACTAACTACAGACCCCCCTCCCGCATTACAGACCCACCTCCACTAACTTCAGACCCCCCTCCCGCAGTACAGACCCCCTCTACTAACTACAGACCCCTCCCGCATTACAGACCCCCTCCACTAACTACAGACCCCCCTCCCGCAGTACAGACCCCCCTCCACTAACTACAGAACCCCCTCCCGCAGTACAGACCCCCCTCCACTAACTACAGACCCCCCTCCCCCAGTACAGACCCCCCTCCACTAACTACAGACCCCCTCCACTAACTAAAGACCCCTTCCCGCAGTACAGACCCCCCTCCACTAACTAAAGACCCCCTACACTAACTACAGACCCCCTCCACTAACTAAAGACCCCTTCCCGCAGTACAGACCCCCCTCCACTAACTAAAGACCCCCCTCCACTAACTACAGACCCCTCTACCACAGTACAGACCCCCCCACTAAGTACAGACCCCCTCCATCAATATAGATCCCTCCCTCCTCAGTATAGACCCCCCATCAGTACAGACACCCCCACCCAAGTGCAGACCCTCATCAGTACAGACACCACCCAGCAGTTCAGAGCCCCCTCAGTACAGACACCCCTCCCAGTGCAGACCCCCCCAGTATTACAGACCCCCCTCAGTACAGACACCACCCAGCATTACAGACCCCCCTCAGTACAGACACCCCTCCCAGTGCAGACCCCCCCAGCATTACAGACCCCCTCAGTACAGACCCCCCCCAGCAGTATAGATTCCCCCCTTACATACCTCAGAACAGCACTGCGCTACACACATTGTGGACCAGATTCAGAAAGAATTTACGTTGGCGTATCTGTTGACACGCCGCGTAAATTTTAGGATGCGCCGGCGTATCTTTTTTCTGTATTCAGAAAGCAAGACCTGCCGGAATTTTGCTAAGATACGAGTGGCGTAAGTCTCTTACACCGTGGTATCTTAGTCGCATATTTACGCTGCCCGCTAGGTGGTGCTTCCGTCGAGTTACGCGTCAAATATGCAAATTAGGTAGATACGCCGATTCACGAACGTAGTTGCGCCCGGCGTATCTATTTGTGTCGTTTACGTAAGGTGTATGAGCGGCGTAAAGTTACCCCTGCTATATGAGGCGCAGGCAATGTTAAGTATGGACATCGGAACAGCGCAACATTTTCCGTCGTTTCCGTAAGTCGTTTCGCGAATAGGGCTGTGCGTAACTTATGTTCACGTCGAAAGCATTGAGTATTTGTGACGTGATTTCGATCATGCGCACTGGGATACGTCCACGGACGGCGCATGCGCCGCTCGTAAAAAGCGTCATTTACATGGGGTCACGATTCATTTGCGTACAACACGCCCACTACCAACCTTCTTTGAATTACGCGTGCTTACGCCTGCACATTTACACTACGCCGCCGTAACTTTGGGCGCAAGTTCTTTGTGAATAGTTAATAGTCAAAGTTACGGCGGCGTAGTGTAAATGAGATACGCTACGCCGCCGGAAAGATACGGAAATGTATCTGAATCCGGCCCTGTGTGTCTGTCCCTCAGGCGCAGGCTCCTCCTCTGAGGTACACAGCAGCGCAAGCCGAGGCACAGCCAATCAGGGGCAGCTGGCGCTGTAAGGCCGCGTACACACGATCAAAGTACGGGCGAGCAGACGGATTTGTCCAGCAGACAGATTTTAAAGCATGCTTTAAAATCTGTCGGCTGGGAACCCGTCGGACCGATATGTCTGCTGCTTAGTACGCTAACCAGCAGACATATCTGCCCGCGCATGCGTCGAATGGATTCGACGCATGCGCGGAAGTGTTTAACTTCCTGGTGCGGTGACGTGGCGGCGTCAACGTCACCGCCACGTCACCGCGCTGTCTGCCGGCGGGGATTTTGGTTTGATGGTGTGTACAGCGATCAAACCAAAACAGCCCAGCAGACAAATCTGATCAAATCGGTCTGTCCGACCGATTTGAACAGATTCATTTGCTCGTGTGTACGCGGCCTTAGAGGTGCGTGCTTCTACCTACAGGTGTCACCCCTCTGGCGGGTGTCATCTGGGTGTGGCCCGCATCCCCCGCACCCGCTTAGCAACGCCTCTGACTGGGGAGGAAAGGAGACTGAGAAAATGTTTCCTGCTGCCTGCAGCAGACTGATGACATCACCTTAGCTTGGGAAAAAACGAATTGTCCGGAGCTCGTGGCGCACTTTTTCCGAAGACATACATTGCATGTATAGGGTGACGGGGGATTTATTCACTTCTAAAGTTAGTAAAAGATCCACTTTAGGATCTGTAGAGACGCGGAGCTGCGGGGCGACTCCTCTGCAGTAATAATTATTAGGAAGCGTTTGGTAGGGGGGGGGGGGGGGGGTAGAGGATGAATTCAAGGTCGTTAAGTGGAATTACGGAATTATTGAAAAGTGTAATTATTGCCGCGTCGCTGCTGGTAAATTATCTCTCGCGCTTCGTCGTATGGGGGAGGTGATGAGTCAGCGGCGAGTTCTTCATCTCTGTGATGGATTGCTGGGGGAGAAAGGTGGGGGGGGGAGGGGGTCCCCTGGCGCTCGGCACATCTGGTCCCACAGCCGCCACTGATTAGGGACAGCGCTAAGAGCCATCAAGTGCCATCCAGGACATCTCGTACTAATAGCGCACACGCGGCGCGCGGAGGAAGTCACGCAGAGCTTCTGCGCCACGGGACCGTCTCCGCCGCTGGAGGCTTGTCAGCAATTTTCACAGCGCAATCTTCCCATCCAAACTTCTCTTAATAGGGGAAGTTGCAGAATTTTATTTCAGAGTCAAACTTGTATTCACTTGGGGGGGGGGGGGGGGGGGGGGGGGGCGATACAATTGTTGAGCTCCAAAGTTTGCATACCCTGGGAGAAATTGTGAAATTTTGGTATTAATTTATATTTTCTAGCAAAACAACAATTGTTTTTAACTTGTAAACAACACAATTAAAAAACAGGCTTGGTCCTTAAGTGGTTCACGCTTTAACCACTTAAGACCCGGACCATTATGCAGGTAAAGGACCTGGTCAGTTTTTGCGGGTTTCGGCACTGCGTCGCTTTAACTGACAATTGCGCGGTCGTGCGGCGCGGCTCCCAAACAAAATCGGCGTTCTTTTTTCCCCACAAATAGAGCTTTCTTTCGGTGGTGTTTGATCACCTCTGCGGTTTTTATTTTTTGCGCTATAAACAAAGATAGAGCGACAATTTTGAAAGAAATCAATATTTTTTACTTTTTGCTGTAATAAATATCCCCCAAAAATATATAAAAAACTTTTTTTTTTCCTCAGTTTAGGCCGATACGTATTCTTCTACATATTTTTGGTGAATAAGCGTTTGGTTTGCGCAAAAGTTATAGCGTTTACAAAATAAGGGATAGTTTAATGGCATTTTTATTAACATTTTTTTTTACTACTAATGGCGGCGATCAGCGTTTTTTTTTCGTGACTGCGACATTATGGCGGACACGTCGGACACTTTTGACACCATTTTGGGACCATTGTAATTTTTACAGCGAAAAGTGCTATAAAAATGCACTGATTACTGTGAAAATGACTCTGGCAGTGAAGGAGTTAACCACTAAGGGGCTGTAGGGGTTAAGTGTGACCTCATATGTGTTTCTATTTGGAGGGGGGCGGGGCTGGACGTGTGACGTCAGTGATCGTCGTTCCCTATATCAGGAGATCAATGACATTGCCACTGTGAAGAATGGGGAAGGTGTGTTTACTCTCACCTCTCCCCGTTCTTCAGCTTCGGTGACCGATCGCGGGACACCGGCGGTGCTCGGGTCCCGCGGGCGCGCTCGCGACCCCACGTCTGGGCTCTTAAAGAGGACGTACAGGTACGTGCTTGTGCCCAGTTGTGCCCTTCTGCCGACGTATATATCGGCGAGAAAGGTGTCACGCCCACATATGTAAACTGTGTTTGCATCACATGTGAGGTATTTCTGCGAACGTCTGAGTGAGAGCAATAATTCTATCACTAAACTTCCTCTGTATCTCTAAACGGGTAACCTTCAGAAATTAGCAAAAACCATGTGACAAATTTGCAACAACTACCATTTTATTCTCTATGGTCTCTGCTAAATATATATATATATACAATGTTTGGGGTTTCTAAGTAATTTTCTCTGTAAATCTAAATTTGTAACCTAGAGAAATTTTTAAAGCGTTGCCAATGAAGCTTTTTAACCACTTCCCTACCGCCGTACGTGTTTTTACGGCCACACTTTAAAGATGGATATCTCGGTAACGGCAGCAGCTGCTGCCACAACCGAGGTATCCATCTTTAGTACGAGCGATCCTGTAAAAGATAACGGCGGTCTCCGCGGCGGATTCACCGCGAGATCGCCGTTATCGGCGGCGGGAGAGGGGCCCCCCCCTCCCGCCGCTCTCCCGCGCCCTCCGCCGCTTACCGGAGCCGTCGGTAGTGGCGGAGGCGATCGGGTCCGCTCGTCTGCTCAGTGGGGATGCGAGTGAGGGAAAAATTTCCCTCGCCCGTCCCCATACCTCTGCTAGGCGGAAGTGATGTCAAAACGTCAGTCCCGCCCAGCGTCTTCAAGAAACATTTTTTTTTCTGTGATTTGAAAAAATTACTTTTTTTTTTTTGTTCCTTTTAAGCCTAATTATGAGACGTGAGGTCTTTTTGACCCCAGATCTCATATTTAAGAGGACCTGTCATGTTTTTTTCTATTACAAGGGATGTTTACATTCCTTGTAATAGGAATAAAAGTGATCATTTTTTTATTTTATTTCAGTGTAAACAATTATAAACTAAATAAAAATAAATAAGAAAACAATATTTTTTTTTTAAAGTGCCCCGTCCCGACGAGCTCGCGCGCAGAAGCATACGCGAGTAGCGCCCGCATATAAAAACTGTGTTCAACCCACACAAGTGAGGTATCGCCGCGATCGTTAGAGCGAGAGCAATAATTCTAGCCCTAGTCCCCCTCTGTATCTCAAAAAATGCAACCTGTAGAATTTTTTAAACGTTGCCTATCGAGATTTTTAAGGGTAAAAGTTTGACGCCATGCCAGGAGCGGGCGCAAATTTTAAGCGTGACATGTTGGGTATCATTTTAATCGGCGTAACATTATCTTTCACAATATGTAAAAAAATTGGGCCAAGTTTATTGTTGTCTTATTTTTTTTATTTAAAAAAGTAAATTTTCTCCGTCAGAGACTCTTTACTTAGATCGGTGTTGCGGGGTGTCAGACTTCCACCCTGCAACAACGATCGCCGCGACATAAAAAAATTGCAACAAACGGCCATTTTATTGTCTATGGTCCCTGTTAAAAATATATATATATATATATAATGTTTGGGGTTTCTAAGTAATTTTCTCTGTAACTCCAAATTGGTAACCTATAGAAATGTTTAAAGCGTTGCCAATGGAGATTATTAAGTACCGTAGTTTAGCGCCATTCCACAAGCGTGACATGTTAGGTATCTATTTACTCAACGTATCATTCATCTTTTATATTATACAAAAGATTTGGGGTATATATTATGTTTTTTTATTTTTTTATTCATTAACCACTTAAGGACCCGCTCATGTACATTTACGTCGGTACTTTAAAGATGGATATCTCGGTAACGGCAGCAGCTGCTGGCACAACCGAGGTATCCATCTTTAGTGTGAGCGATCCTGTACATGATAACGGCGGTCTCTGTGGCGGATTCGCCGTTATCGGTGGCGGGAGAGGGGACGCCGCTCTCCCGCACCCTCCCCGGCTTACCATTGCCGCCGGTAGCGGCGGAGGCGATCGGTCTGTTCGGCGGCTGACTGGGGACGCGAGTGAGGGAAAAATATCCCTCACCCGTCTCCATAGCTCTGCTGGGCGGAAGTGACGTCAAAACGTCAGGCCGGCCCAGCGTCTTAAAGAAACATTTTTTTTTTTTTTGTCATTTGAAAAAATGACAGTTTCCAAAAATTCTTTTTTTGCTTTTAAGTCTAAATATGAGACGTGACGTGACGTCTTTTTGACCCCCAGATCTCATATTTAAGAGGACCTGTCATGCGTTTTTCTATTACAAGGGATGTTTACATTCCTTGTAATAGGAATTAAAGTGATCAATTTTTTTTTCAGTGTAAAAAGTAATAAAATAAATAAAAATAAATAAGAAAACAAACAAAATTTTTTTTTAAAGCGCCCCATCCCGACCAGCTCGCGCGCAGAAGGGAACGCATACGCGAGTAGCGCCCGCATATGAAAACGGTGTTCAAATCACACAAGTGAGGTATCGCCCGCGATCGTTGGAGCGAGAGCAATAATTCTAGCCCTAGACCCCCTCTGTATCTCAAAAAATGCAACCTATCGAGATTTTTAAGGGTAGAAGTTTGACGCCATGCCACGAGCGGGCGCAATTTTTTAAGCGCGACATGTTGGGTATCATTTTACTCGGCGTAACATTATCTTTCACAATATATAAAAACAATTGGGCCAAATTTATTGTTGTCTTATTTTTTTAATTAAAAAAAGTGATTTAAAAAAAAAAAAAAGTGCGCTTGTAAGACCGCTGCGCAAATACGGTGTGACAAAAAGTATTGCAATGACTGCCATTTTATTCTCTAGGGTGTTAGAAAAAAATATATATAATGTTTGGGGGTTTTAAGTAATTTTCTAGCAAAAAAAAATGATTTAGTCTCGTAAACACCGAATCTGAAAAACACCCACCGTAGAGGAGTGGTTAAGTACCGCAGTTTGGCGCCATTACACGAGGGTGCGCAATTCTAAAGCGTGACACGTTGGGTATCTATTTACTCGGCGTAACATCATCTTTTATATAATTTCATTACATTATTTTATATTATACAAAAAAATTGGGGTATATATTATGTTTTTTTTTCTTGTTAACCTTCAATACCGGGCACCTAAACCTCCTTCCTGCCCAGGACATTTTTCAGCATTCAGCGCTGTCACACTTTGAATGACAATTGCGCGGTCGTGCTACACTGTAATCATGTCAAATGTTTATCATTTTCTTCACACAAATAGAGCTTTCTTTTGGTGGTATTTAATCACTCCTAGGTTTTTAATTCCCCCCCCCCCAAAAAAAAAAATAGACCATAAATGAAAATATATATATATATTTTTTTGTTTCTGTCAGTACATTTTTGCAAATAAGCAATTTTTCTCCTTCACTGATGGGTGCTGATGAGGCAGCACTGATGGGCACTGATAGGCTGGCACAAATTTGCTGCACTTATGGGCACACTGATGAGCACTGATAGGTGGCACTGATGGGTTGCCCTGGTGGGCACTGGGCATAGATAGGCAGCGCTGGTGGGCACAGATAGGCGGCATGGATAGGTGGCACTGATGGGCGGCACTGGGCACTGATGGGCATTGATGGGTGGCATTGATGGGCAGCATTGATGGGCAGCACTAACAGCCAGCACTGACTGGCATCACTTCTGGCCACTGATTGCTGTCACTTTTGAGCACTGGTTGTTAGCTTATTTGGGCACAGACTGGTGGCAATTGTGGGCACTGGTTGGCACTTATTGCTGGCACTGGTGGGCACTTAATTGTAATCAGGTCACTGATGATCAGTGCCCTGATTACATGCCTAGCTGTCCCCTGTGAGGAAATGCAGCTGATTGGCTCCCCTCGCCTCATACTTTCAGTGTGAGACGAGCAGAGCCGATTACCAGCATCTCCGTGTTTACATGTGACCGGCTGTGATTGGACACAGCCGATCACATGGTTAAAGAGCTTTGGCTCGTTACACAATTTACACAATCTTTTTTTATGTCACGCGTTTTTTGCACTGCATTTTAACCACTTCCATACCGGGGGGCACTTATACACCTTCCTGCCCAGGCCAATTTTCAGCTTTCAGCGCTGTCGCACTTTGAATGACAATTGCGCGGTCATGCTACACTGTACCCAAACTACATTTGTATCATTTTGTTCCCACAAATAGAGCTTTATTTTGGTGGTATTTGATCACCTCTGCGATTTTTATTTTCTGCTAAATAAATTAAAAAAGGCAGAAAATTGTGAAAAAACAAATGTTTTTTTTTTTTTTTTGCTTCCGTTACAAAACTTTGTAAATAAGTACGTTTTCTCCTTCACTGATGGGCACTGATGGGGCTGCACTGACGGGCACTGATAAGGCGGCACTGATGGGCACCGATGAGGTGGCACTGATGAGGTGAAATTGATGGGCACTAATATGAAGCACTGATGGGGCACTGATAGGCGGGACGGATGGGCACATATAGGCGGCATGGATGGGCACGTATAGGCGACACGGATGGGCACAGATAGGTGGCATTGATGGGCACTGGTAGGTGGCAAAGATCGGCATGGATGGGCACTGATAGGGTGGCACGGATGGGCACTGATAGGTGCCACGGATGTACTGTATTGTACTTTTGGATGCCAATCAGTGCCAAACAATGGCTGCCAATCAGTGATGCCCATTGTGGGCACTGATTGGCATCCATTGTGGGCTTTGATTGGCATCCATTATGGGCACTGTTTGGCATTCCTGGTGGTCTAGGGTGGCATACCTGGTGGTGGGCATCCCTGGTGGTCTAGTAGCATCCCTGGTGGTCTAGTGTGGGCATCCTCGACGAAACCGGTAGAGCGATCGTTCTTCAGAGCCACAGCACACTTTTACTCAATGCTCTTTTAACTACATGTAAATTGTGAGTACCCATTGTTTTTGTCAAAATAAACTTTATTGTAAGACGGTATCACGCTATTGGGCACCTTTATTTATCCTCTCTATGAGCGGTTGAACGACTGAACAGATCCCAGGGGAGAAAACCAGGCAGCCTTTTTGAAGTTTGGAACTTGGATACCTATTAGAAAAGAGCCTGTTGCCCCTGTGGGGGTGATTGGATCCGGTGAGTGCGGGACCATTGGGGGAGAGCACTGAGTGATCCACTGATGGCTGTACTTGCATGAAGCACCTGTCACTTTATTTTATATGAAGAAAATCTTGCAAATATTGCCCTTGGACTATTATAAACATCAATTTATTTGTGGAATTATTAACTTTTGTAGACTAGAAATTGGATTTTGACTGGATTATATGGACTATCACCACTAGTATTATTTTATATTTTTCATATATCATTTTTCACACATTTTTCCTTTTTTCTATTTTTTCTATTTTTATGTATTGTAATATGGAAAATTGGCACCACTACAAGGATTAGCATTTTTAGCACCAATATTGATCACAGTACTATATTTTAATTTATATATTTCTATTTATATAATTGACATCACTACACGGAATAGCTTTATTAGCACCATCTGATCACAGTATTACCATTGATTTGGATACACTTGTGCACGTAACTTTTAATTAGTAGTAGGCGCCATTACCTGCTATCTTCTACCTTAGGAAATGCCGATTACCGGCTCTTCTTCTTTACATCGTGATCAGCCGTGATTGGACACGGCTGATCACGTGGTAAAGAGTCTCCGTCAGAGACTCTTTACTTAGATCGGTGTTGCGGGGTGTCAGACTTCCACCCTGCAACAACGATCGCCGCGACATAAAAAAATTGCAACAAACGGCCATTTTATTGTCTATGGTCCCTGTTAAAAAAAAAAAATATATATATATATATATATATATAATGTTTGGGGTTTCTAAGTAATTTTCTCTGTAACTCCAAATTGGTAACCTATAGAAATGTTTAAAGCGTTGCCAATGGAGATTATTAAGTACCGTAGTTTAGCGCCATTCCACAAGCGTGACATGTTAGGTATCTATTTACTCAACGTATCATTCATCTTTTATATTATACAAAAGATTTGGGGTATATATTATGTTTTTTTTATTTTTATTCATTAACCACTTAAGGACCCGCTCATGTACATTTACGTCGGTACTTTAAAGATGGATATCTCGGTAACGGCAGCAGCTTTAGTGTGAGCGATCCTGTACACGATAACGGCGGTCTCTGTGGCGGATTCGCCGTTATCGGTGGCGGGAGAGGGGCCGCCGCTCTCCCGCACCCTCCCCGGCTTACCGTTGCCGCCGGTAGCGGCGGAGGCGCTCGGTCTGTTCGGCGGCTGACTGGGGACGCGAGTGAGGGAAAAATATCCCTCACCCGTCTCCATAGCTCTGCTGGGCGGAAGTGACGTCAAAACGTCAGGCCGGCCCAGCGTCTTAAAGAAACATTTTTTTTTTTTGTCATTTGAAAAAATGACAGTTTCCAAAAATTCTTTTTTTGCTTTTAAGTCTAAATATGAGATGTGACGTCTTTTTGACCCCCAGATCTCATATTTAAGAGGACCTGTCATGCGTTTTTCTATTACAAGGGATGTTTACATTCCTTGTAATAGGAATTAAAGTGATCAATTTTTTTTTCAGTGTAAAAAGTAATAAAATAAATAAAAATAAATAAGAAAACAAACAAATTTTTTTTTTAAAGCGCCCCATCCCGACCAGCTCGCGCGCAGAAGGGAACGCATACGCGAGTAGCGCCCGCATATGAAAACGGTGTTCAAATCACACAAGTGAGGTATCGCCCGCGATCGTTGGAGCGAGAGCAATAATTCTAGCCCTAGACCCCCTCTGTATCTCAAAAAATGCAACCTATCGAGATTTTTAAGGGTAGAAGTTTGACGCCATGCCACGAGCGGGCGCAATTTTTTAAGCGCGACATGTTGGGTATCATTTTACTCGGCGTAACATTATCTTTCACAATATATAAAAAAAATTGGGCCAAATTTATTGTTGTCTTATTTTTTTAATTAAAAAAAGTGATTTTTAAAAAAAAAAAAGTGCGCTTGTAAGACCGCTGCGCAAATACGGTGTGACAAAAAGTATTGCAATGACCGCCGTTTTATTCTCTAGGGTGTTAGAAAAAAATATCCATATAATATTTGGGGGTTTTAAGTAATTTTCTAGCAGAAAAAAAACGTTTTAGTCTTGCAAACACCAAATCTGAAAAAGACCCAAGGTCCTTAACTGGTTAAAGTGTATTTTTTTGTTTTCTTTAGAACTATTTTATTTATTTTTTTCCCCCTCCACCGTGCCACATCTAACTTCCATTGCAAGGTGGTGATTCATCATTGTCCCCATTAGGTGGCGCTGCAGGTCAGCGGATTGGCAGGTCGGACTCGGGGGGGGGGGGGGGGGGCCAGACATTAAACAGCTTTATTCAATTACAAAGAGTAAACCTTGCGCTGTGACACCAGAAGAAGTCAGATTGCGGGATTATTCCTCTTTGTGTGGAGTCCTTACAGGCTCCTTTGTAGCTATTCTTGGACCGTCAGCGCCCGCAGATAATTGGCTGTGCCCGGCAATCCTCCACTTGTCACCGCGGCGGAGAGGTCAGCGAGGAATGTTAATTGGTGGTAATCTCACAGCGAGGGGACGTCACCTGTCCAATTTGTGCGGCTCCGGGCGGGCGAAATAAAATGTATCTACGTTTTGCGAGCGCGACCCCTGCTAGTTGCCGTCGCGTCTCCGAGTTTCGGGGCAAATCGGCGACGGAATTCTATTTTTCTACAGAAATTACTTATTTCTGGGGGTGCCGACCCCCCCCCCCCCGATCACACCGAAGGTAGACTTGCCAATGTTTTAGACCCCTTTCACACTGACGCGGTTTTCAGCCGTTTTAGCGCTAGAAATAGCGCCTGAAAACCGCCTCCCGTTCATTTTTCACACTGGGGCGGTGCGCTTGCGGGACGTTAGAGAAAGTCCCGCAAGCAGCATCTTCGTGGCGGTTTGGGAGCGCTGTGTCTAGCGCTCCCAAAACGCTCTGCCCATTGAAATGAATCAAATCGCATGAAAAGCACTTCGGAAGCACCGCAACACCAGTGCTTCTCTGGGGTTACAAGTGCCCCGCTAGCGGCCGAAAAGCAGCGCTTAACCACTTACAGACTGGAAGATTTCCCCCCTTAATGACCGGGTCACTTTTTGCGATTCGGCACTGCGGCGCTTTAACTGACAATTGCGCGGTTATGTGGGACGTGGCTCCCAAACAAAATTGGCATCCTTTTTTCCCCACAAATAGAGCTTTCTTTTGGTGGTATTTGATCACCTCTGCGGTTTTTATTTTTCGCGCTATAAACAAAAATAGAGCGACAATTTTGAAAAAAATTCAATATTTTTTACTTTTTGCTGTAATAAATATCCCCCAAAAATATATAATTTTTTTTTTTATTTTCCTCAGTTTAGGCCGATACATATTCTTCTACGTATTTTTGCTTAAAAAAAAAAATCGCAATAAGCGTTTATCGATTGGTTCGCGCAAACATTATAGCGTCTACAAAATAGGATATATTTATAGGATTTTTTTTTTTTTTTACTTTTTATTAGTAATGGCGGCAATCTGTGATTATTAGCGGGACTGCGACATTGCGGTGGACACATCGGAGACTTTTGACACTTTTTTGGTACCGGTGACACTTATACAGTGATCAGAGCTAAATAATAGCCACTGATTACTGTATAAATGTCACTGGCAGGGAAGGGGTTAATTGTGTCCTAGGCCCCCCCCTTTTTTTCCCCGACTGTTGATGTTGTCCCTCCTACTTTCCTAGGAGTTCCCCTCTCCATCTTCGCATATTAAACTAACCTGGAGGTCTAGATAGGTTGGGAAAGGAGTAGAATTGGCTAAACTTTAAGCTAAGAAAAGAGGACAGCGGGACAAAAGCACTATAGAGCAGGATAGGAGCTCGGGATAGGGGGGCCTCTTATACACTTTCAATTATAGGTTGATAAAGAAAATACGTTGAGACTGGATTTTAATGGGGTAGGGAATTAAAATGTTTGTATTCGAAGGGATATAATATATGTATCAAAGAAGAATGTTTTGTAATGTATTGAAAGGAAAAATTAATAAAGAGATTTTGGAGGAAACAAATTGTGTCCTAGGGAGGTATTTCTAACTGTGGGGGGAGGGGACAGACTGGGAGTACAGAGAGATCGCTGTACCTGATCAGTAGGAACAGCAGATCTCTCTCTCCTCCCCTGACAGAACGGGGATCTGTTTGTTTACATTGACAGATCCCCGTTCTGACTCTCTGTGGGTGGCCGGCGGACACACCAGCAGCCAGCTATGCGCATCGGTTCCTCCGCCGTGCAGCAGGTGTGTGCGCCTGCTATAGCTGTTTAACCGCTTTACTACCGGCCGCCGTCAATTGAGGGCGGCACGATAATCCTCACGTTCTGGGATGACGTTGTATGTCCTCGCCTTGCCGAGCCACTAGGGGGCGTGCGCGTGCACCAGCAGCGTTACTGGGAACCCGATGCGCGTGCTTGGCGGCCGCGATGGCCCAGTAACTGAGCAGGACCGTATGATTACAGAGATCCATGTCCTGTCAGGGAGAGGAGACCGATGGTGTGTCCCTTGTACATAGGGACACAGATTGGTCACCTCCCCCAGTCACCCCCCCTCCCCCCACAGTAAGAATCACTCCCAGGGAACACATTTATCCCCTTCTTCACCCCCTAGTGTTAACCCCTTCCCTGTCAGTCACATTTATACAGTAATCAGTGCATTTTTATAGCACTGTTCGCTGTATAAATGTGAATGGTCCCAAAAGTTTGTCAAAAGTGTCCGCCATAATATTGCAGTCCCGATAAAAATCACTGATCGCTGCCATTACTAGTAAAAAAAAAAAAAATCTATAAATCTATCCACTATTTTGTAAACGCTATAACTTTTGCGCAAACTAATCGATAAACGCTTATTGTGATTTTTTTTTTACCAAAAAATATGTAGAAGAATACGTATCGGCCTAAACTGAGGAACAAAACATTTTTTTATATATTTTTGGGGGATTATTTATTACAGCAAAAAGTAAAAAATATTGCATTTTTTTTCAAAATTGTCGCTCTATTTTTGTTTATAGCGAAAAAAATAAAACTTCGGAGGTGATCAAATACCACCAAAAGAAATCTCTATTTGTGGGGAAAAATTATTAAAATTTCATTTGGGTAAAGCGTTGCGTGACTGCGCAATTGTCATTCAAATAGAGATAAAACACTGGGGGCGGGGCTCCACAGAGATAAAAACATGGGGGGGGCGGGGCTCCACAGAGATAAAACATGGGGGGCGGGGCTCCACAGTGACTGATCACTGTGATAGCCAATCAGAGGCTGCCACAGTGATCAGGTGACCTGGAATCGGACATTACGAGTCCCGATCGTTAGAAGCTGGAAGAATCCAGCATGCGAAGATGTCAGCGCCAGCGGGGAAACTTATGCCGACTTTCCATCGTCGCCAGCCAGGGCCGCCATCAGGAATTACACACCTTCATTCATGGGCCCCCTGGAGCAGAGAACCTGGGGGGGGGGGATGCTGCTGCGCCACCTCAAATTGAGAGGCGGGGGGCTGCCGCGAAAATTGAGAGGCGAAGCGGGGGGTGTGAATTGAGAATAGGGGGGGGGTGCCACGAATTGAGAAGCGGAGCCGGGTGCTGCCGCCGCGAATTGGGGGCTTTGGGTGCTGACAAACAACAACAAAAAAAGGGGGGGTTGCCCTGGGGACCTCTGGGCCCCTTTCAATAAAAAAGAGAAATAAAAAAACTATATATAAAAAAAATGGGGGGGGGGGGGAGTAGCCTGGGGACCTCTGGGCCCTTTAATAAAAAATAAATAAATGAAAAAAATATATATAATTTTTTTAAATTAAAAAATAAAAGGAGGGGTTGCCATCCGGGGGCCCTGGGGACCTTCGGACCCCTGGGGACTTCTGGGCCCTTTAATAAAAAAAACTATATATAAAAAAAATATAAAAAAAAGGGGGTTGCCCTGGGGACCTCTGGGCCCCTTACAAAAAAAAAGAGAAATAAAAAAACATATATAAAAAAAAGGGGGGGTAGCCATGATCGTCCTACAGGGGGCGCTGTGCCTCCGGGGCTGTGCATAGACTGTATGTCTGGGCTAGTGAGGGCTAGGGGTTACGAGTTAGTTGGGGGATAAGGGTTAGTTAGGTTTAGGGGTTAAGAGTTAATCAGTGATGGGGGTTAAGGGTTAGTTGGGGGTTAAGAGTTAGTTAGGGTTAGGGGTTAAAAGCGTTGTCAGGGTTAGGGGTGAAGGGTTAGTTAGGGGTTAGGGTTTAAGGGTTATGGGTTAGTTGGGGGTTAAGGGTTATTTTGGTTTAGGGGTTAAGGGTAAGTCAGGGATAGGGGTTAAAGGTTAGTTAGTGGTTAAGGGTTAGTTAGGTTTAGGGGTTAAAAGGGTTGTCAGGGTTAGTAGTGAAGGGTTAGAGTTAGGGGATGGGGGTTAGTTAGGGTTATTAAAAAATAAAAGGAGGGGTTGCCATCCGGGGGCCCTGTGGACCTTCGGGCCCCTGGGGACTTCTGGGCCCTTTAATTAAAAAAAACTATATATAAAAAAATATAAAAAAAGGGGGGTTGCCCTGGGGACCTCTGGGCCCCTTACAAAAAAAAGAGAAATAAAAAAACATATATAAAAAAAGGGGGGGGGGTAGCACAGGGGACCTCTGGGCCCTTTAATAAAAAATAAATAAATGAAAAAATATATATATAATTTTTTTTTATTAAAAAATAAAAGGAGGGGGCCCTGGGGACCTTCGGGCTCCTGGGGACTTCTAGGCCCTTTAATAAAAAAAACTATATATTAAAAAAAATTATAAAAAAAAGGGGGATTGCCTGGGGACCTCTGGGCCCTTTAATAAAATATATATATATAAAAATGTTTTATTTTTTTATTAAAAAAAATAAAAGGAGGCGTTGCCATCCGGGGCCCTGGGGACCTCTGGGCCCTTTAATAAAAACAAAAAAAAAATCGAATTAAAAAAAATTATAAAAAAAAGGGGGGGGGGTGTCATCCGGGGGCTTGTGGACCTCTGGGCCCTTTAATAAAAACAAAAAAAATATAAAAAAAATTGTAAAAAAAGGGGGGGGTTGTCACCCGGGCCCCTGGAGACCGATGGGCCCTTTAATAAAATGAACAAATACATATATAAAAAAAAATGTAAAAAATAGTTTTATACATTAAAAAAAAAGGGGGGGTTTGCCAAACCCGGGGCCCTGGAAACCTCCAGGCCCCTTACAGGTGTACTGCCTGTACCCCCCTGAGGCGGCCCTGTCGTCAGCCAATGGGAACACAGACAGCAGTAAAAACCTGACAGAGGTTCTAGTCCCTCCATGTTCTGTTTCCAATAGTAAAAAATGGAACGTTTTTTTTCCGGAGTTCTGCATTTTTAGATATTGTCCTTTTCATCAGATGTGAGATTCCTCCTTTACGCCCCCCCCCCCCTACTCCACTCCCCTCCCCCCACCTCCATCTCGGAGAAAAGAAGCAAATTGGAGCCTCAGCCGCCCGTCTGCAGTGATTAGTTGTTCTGTTTACAAGCCATGAAGACGCCGCCCGTGTGGCTCATCCATCTCCATTCCTGGGGTGACACCTCCCCCCCCCCAATCCGTCTCCCTGCCGAGATGGGCCCAATTCATGAGAACCGCCGATGTCACTTAGCCGGGAATTGTAACAAATGGCGGTGAATTGAGACGGATCGCCGGCGTCGGCGGCACTCAGAGATCTCTGGTGTGGAAGTGAAATGTTTACCTTGTAATTCAATGTTATCCCACACGGGTCAGCCGGGAGACCGTCTATTCATGATCGTCCTACAGGGGGCGCTGTGCATAGAGTGTATGTCTGGGCTAGTGAGGGTTAGGGGCTAGGGTTAGTTGGGGGTTAGGGGTTAGTTAGAATTAGGGGTTAACGGTTGATTAGGGTTAAGGGTTAGTTAGGTTTAGGGGTTAAAAGGGCTGTCAGGGTTAGGGGTTAAGGGTTAGATTTAGGAGATGGGGGTTAGTTAGGGTTTGGGGTTAAGGATTAGGGATTACGAGTTAATTGGGGGATTAGTTAGGTTTAGGGGTTAAGAGTTAATCAGTGATAGGGGTTAAGGGTTAGTTAGTGGTTAAGAGTTAGTTAGGGTTAGGGGTTAAAAGGGTTGTCAGGGTTAGGGGTGAAGGGTTAGTTAGGGGTTAGGGTTTAAGGGTTATGGGTTAGTTGGGGGTTAAGGGTTAGTTAGGTTTAGGGGTTAAGGGTAAGTCAGGGATAGGGGTTAAAGGTTAGTTAGTGGTTAAGGGTTAGTTAGGTTTAGGGGTTAAAAGGGTTGTCAGGGTTAGTAGTGAAGGGTTAGAGTTAGGGGATGGGGGTTAGTTAGGGTTAGGGTTTAAGGGTTAGTTAGGGTTAGGGCTAGGGATTACGGGTTATTTGGGGGTTAAGGGTTAGTTAGGGTTGGTTAGGGTGAGGGGTTAAGGGTTAGTTGGGGGTTAATGGTTAGTTAGGCTTAGGGGTTAAGGGTTAGTCAGGGGTCAAGGGTTAGGGTTTAAGGATTAGGGTTAGGGATTATGGGTTAGTAGGGGGTTAAGGGTTAGTCAGGGTTAGATGTTAAGGATTAGGGGTTAAGGGTTAGTTAGGGTTAGGGGTTAAGGGTTAGTCAGGGATAGGGGTTAAGGGTTAGTTAGGGGTTAAGCGTTAGTTAGGGTTAGATGTTAAGGATTAGGGGTTAAGAGTTAGGGTTAGGAGTTACGGGTTAGTCAGGAATAGGGGTTAAGGGTTAGTTAGGGGTTAAAAGGGTTGTCAGGGTTAGGGATAAAGGGATAGAGTTAGGGAATGGGGGTTACCTAGGTTTAGGGATTATGGGTTAGTTGGGAGTTAAGGGTTAGTTAGGGTTTAAGGGTTGGTTAGGGTTGGGGGTTAAGGGTTAGTCAGGGGTTAAGGGTTAGTTAGGGTTTAAGGGTTAGGGGTTAGGCATTAAGGGTTAGTTAGGGTTAGGGGTTAAGGGTTAGGGTTAGGGGTTAAGGGTTAAGGGTTAGTCAGGGATAGTGGTTAAGGGTTAGTTAGTTGGTAAGGATTAGTCGGGGGTTAAAAGGGTTGTCAGGGTTAGTGGTGAAGGGTTAGAGTTAGGGGATGGGGGTTACGGGTTAGTCAGGAATAGGGGTTAAGGGTTAGTTAGGGGTTAAAAGGGTTGTCAGGGTTAGGGATAAAGGGATAGAGTTAGGGAATGGTGGTTACCTAGGTTTAGGGATTATGGGTTAGTTGGGAGTTAAGGGTTAGTTAGGGTTTAAGGGTTGGTTAGGGTTGGGGGTTAAGGGTTAGTCAGGGGTTAAGGGTTAGTTAGGGTTTAAGGGTTAGTCTTAAGGGGTTAGGCATTAAGGGTTAGTTAGGGTTAGGGGTTAAGGGTTAGGGATTACGGGTTAGTTGGGGGTTAAGGGTTAGTCAGGGATAGTGGTTAAGGGTTAGTTAGTTGGTAAGGATTAGTCGGGGGTTAAAAGGGTTGTCAGGGTTAGTGGTGAAGGGTTAGAGTTAGGGGATGGGGGTTACTCAGGGTTAGGGTTTAAGGGCTAGTTAGGGTTGGGGTTAAGTTTAGGGATTACGGGTTAGTTGGGGGTTAGTCAGGGATAGGGATTAAGTGTTAGTTAGTTGTTAAGGGTTAATTAGGGGTTAAAAGGGTTGTCAGGGTTAGGGGTGAAGGGTTAGAGTTAGGGGATGAGGGTTAGTAAGGGTAAGGGATTATGGGTTTGTTGGGGGTTAAGGGTTAGTTAGGGTTTGGAGTTAAGGGTTAATCAGAGTTAGGGGTTAAGGGTAAGGGGAGAAGGGCTAGATAGGGTTAGGGGTTATGGGTTAGTTAGGGGCTGCGATGTGTTTTCAGGAAGTGATGTACAGCCCCCGGCCGGCCCCTCCCACCAGCCATGATCTGCCTGCATTGCATAGAAAAGCACAGAGGCCCAGCAATGACATAAAAACACGGCATGTGATGAAAACCAAAATGTTTTATTTCAAAATATCTCATTATCATGTTGATGGGGGAGGGGGAGCACCAACTGAGGGCATAGTATATACATGATATAAGGTAAGCAGACTGAGGTTCGGTTTTAACACAAATCTATGAGATAGAAGAAGAACAACATCAAGTTTATATCAAATATCAAATCTGAAAAGATGGAACTTTCCCTTTAACAAAGAAATAGATTTTTTTACGCTTAAAATAAGAGTTTATAAACGTTGCTCGCCCTCCGCTCCTTCATGTCGGGTTTCTGATGTTTTCCCAGAACCGGAAACTCTGAAACCTTCGGAGTAAATGTCAGCGGGAAAAATCTCCTCGGCGGCGGCTCGAGGAAATAGCAAAACATTTATTAGGATGAAGAAATTCGCCTTTCATCGATTCGCGGCCCCGCGTTTCATCGCCGCGGAAAAGTTCATGGCGTGCGCGCCTCTCTGATTGTCCGTTACTTTGTAATCCCGACCGCTGAAAACCTCCCAGAAGATTTCACATGTTATTGTCACTCCGAGAATCCCTCTCTGGGCTTTCTACATGCGTGACTTTTAGGGCCCTTTCACACTAGCGGACGAACGGTCCGCTCATTACAAGTCCGTTTACGGACTTGTAATGGGCCCCTATGGGAGCGGATCCGTTAGCGGATGATGCATCCGCTAACGTCCGCTCGATCCGCATCCGTTTTTGCGGACGGAAGAATGTCCTATTTTTCTTCCGTCCGGGCAAACGGATCGGATGCAAACGGACAGACGGTCCGTTTCCATCCGACTCCCCATAGGGGAGAGCGGAGGAGAGACGGGGCGGTCCCTGCACAGTGTGCGGGGACCGCCCCGTCCACCCGACAGCTCAGCGGAGACCCCCCCGCTGAGCTGACGGACACACGGAGCGGACCGAAAAACGGACCGCTCCGTGTGTAAGGACCCTTACTGGAATAATAAAGAGATACAAAGTAACATTGTTTACAAACATCGTTCAGATAGGAGATAGAGAGATACAAAGTAACATTGTTTTTAAACATTGATCAGTCAGGAGATAGAGAGATACAAAGGATTTTTTTATAAACATTGTTTAGACAGGAGATAGAGAGATACAAAGTAACTTTGTTTACAAACATTGATCAGAAGGAAGATGTAAAGATAGAAATTAACATTGTTTACAAACATCGTTCAGATAGGAGATAGAGAGATATACAAAGTAACATTGTTTATAAACATTGATCAGATTGGAGATAGAGAGATACAAAGTAACATTGTTTATAAACATCGATCAGACGGGAGATAGAGAGATACAAAGTAAACATTTTTATAAACATTGTTCAGATGGGAGATAGAGAGATACAAATATTGTTTATTTTGTTAGGGGGTAAAATATTTTTGGAATAAACACTTTTCTATCCTCAGACAAAAAGGTTAAAATAAAAACGGTTGCAGCCGGATGATTGGATGGAGGACGGGGTCCCGGCCGCCTTCTATCATGAAGAATCTCTCGCCGTTCTTCCACTTTAGGGCTCTTTCACACGGGGCGGATCAGTAATGATCCACCCCGTGCACCTCCGTTTGCTCAGCGGGGATCGCTGACATCCGCGGCTCCATAGAGGAGCACGGAGCGTCCGTTCAGGTCCGCCAAAAAAACCTTGCAGGCGGATCTGAACGGACGCTTCGTGTGAAAGAGCCCTTAATCAGTGAGTCCTTTACACTCAGCTTGTCAGGTTGGATATTTTTTGATGGCGTCGCACTCGGCGAGGTCGGAGTCGTCGGTTAATAAAACGTTCAGTTATTTATTACGGATGAAATATAATTATTTTCTTAGCGTCCGTCTGTGTTGGCGCACTCAGGGGGGAAACGCAGCCGCCGCGCCCCTAGCCTGCGCCGCACAACTGCCTGTTCCTTATTAGCCGGCGTTCCACAGCGATGCCGAGCGATCGGAAAATGATGCTAATTACGCAGGAGTGACAACACTCTGTCCCTGTCTTCTTAATTGTGCGCCTGCGTTGTCACCAGTGGCGGCTGGTGCTTAGTTTTCTAGTAGATGCGGGCGCCGTCAATATATTAGTTCCGTTTCGTATTAGCCGTTATTTCGTAATTAGGGTCCTAAATTCAATTTGGATTTAATACGAATTTCCCTGAAGGTTCTTTAACTTTTCGTAACAATTACGAATGTTCGTTATGATGAATTTAAAAAGCTTTTTAAATTCATCATACCCATGGGCATCCGCTGAAATTTTTTCAAGGGGGGGGGCGCTTCGGCAGCGGCGACACACAGTCGCATTTAACCCTTTCTTCAAATGCTAGCGGGGGTTATAAGCGCCCCGCTAGCAGCCAAATAGCGCAGCTAAAACAATGGTAAAGCGCCACTTTTTAGCGGCGCTTAACCGACAACGCGGCCAGCTGGCAGTGTGAAATAGCTCTTGAGATAATTCAGCTTCACTCCCTGCCCATGTAAATATAGCATAGAGAATGTACAGACACCCCCTTCAGCACAGATGGACCCCCCTTCAGCACAGATGGACCCCCCTTCAGCACAGACCTGTCCATTCAGCACAGATGGAACCCCCCTTCAGCACAGACCCCTTTATTCTGCACAGACCCCCCATTCTGCACAGCCCCGTTCATTCAGCACAGATGGACCCCCCTTCAGCACAGACCCCCCCATTCCACACAGATCCCTCTTTAAGCACAGACCCCTCTTCAGCACAGATGGACCCCTTTTAGCACAGACCCCCCTTCAGCACAGATGGACCCCCCATTCAGCACAGGTGGACCCCCTTTTAGCACAGACCCCCCTTCAGCACAGATGGACCCCCCATCAGCACAGACCCCCCTACAGCACAGATAGACCCCCTTTAAGCACAGACCCCCCTTCAGCACAGATGGAACCCCCCTTCAGCACAGACCCCTTCATTCAGCACAGACAGACCCCCCATTCTGCACAGACCCCTTCATTCAGCACAGATGGACCCCCCTTCAGCACAGACCCCCCCATTCCACACAGACCCCTCTTTCAGCACAAACCCCCCTTCAGCACAGATGGACCGCCTTTTAGCACAGACCCCCCCCCTTCAGCACAGATGGACCCCCCCCCAATCAGCACAGACCCCCCTTCAGCACAGGGGGACCCCCTTTAAGTGCAGACCCCCCTTCAGCACAGATGGAACCCCCCTTCAGCACAGACCTCTTCATTCAGCACAGATGGACCCCCATTCTGCACAGACCCCACATTCTGCATAGACCTCTTCATTCAGCACAGATGAACCCCCTTTCAGCTCAGACCCCCCATTCCACACAGACCCCTCTTTCAGCACAGACCCCCTTCAGTACAGATGGACCCCCTTTAAGCACAGACCCCCCATTCAGCATAGATGGACACCCCTTCAGCACAGAACCCCCTTCAGCACAAATGGACCCCCCATTCTGCACAGGCCCCTTCAGCACAGATATACCCCCCTTCAGCACAGACCCCCTCATTACACACAGACCCCTTTTTCAGCACAGACACCTCTTTCAGCACAGACCCCCCTTCAGCACAGATGGACCCCCTTTAAACACAGACACCCCCTTCAGCACAGATGGAACCCCTTTAAGCACAGACCCCTCCTTCAGCACAGATGAACCCCCCTTCAGCACATACCCCCCTTCAGCACAGATGGACCCCCCATTCAGCACAACCCCCCCCTTCAGCACAGATGGACATCCCTTCCCCCATCCCATTCAGTACCTCAGATCAGCCAATGTGCCTGTGTGACACCCGGTCCTTCTCGATTTTTCCAGGGGGGGTCAATTGCCCCCCCCCCCTTGCCTTATGGAGCGGGCGCCCATGATCATACCGAATGTTCGTAATTGTTCCGAAAATGTTATGAACTTTCGTCAACGAAACGTTGTATTTCGGAAAATTCAGAAGCATTTCAATTCGGATTTCGGATGGTTCCTGAATGTACGAAATTTTCAGAAATTCATACGAAACGAGTCACCCATGTCCATTGTAACGGTATGACCCATGGGACCCAGAGGCTCTTGAAGGATGCGGGGTACTCATGTGCCAGCTTCACCAATGACTCTTGGGTCTAGGGTCATCCTATGTCCAATAGGGGCATAGGATGACTGAGAAATGATATCTCGGATTACATGAGATGGGACATTAATGATAATTCATGTATTGCAGGATATCTTGAAATATTACAAGTTGTTTATTTTGACCCCAACAGGTCAATAGGACAGTATTCATTCGTTTGAACCAGAGACAGAGCTGTGTGTGCCTTTCTGGGGAATGGAGTGGGTCGTGTCTGCTGGATTGTTGGAGTGTCGGATAAGCTGTCTTGGGTTGGTGGAATGAAAAATCGTGAACCCCTGACCGTTATATCTATTTTCTAGAAGGGTGGCCCGTGGCACCCAGCCAGCCTGATGTAAATAAATATATTTTCATAGCTTGTGCACCTATCACATAAAATCCCAATAAAATACATTTATGTTTTTTGGATGTAACGTGAGAAAATGAGGAACATTTCAAGGGGTATGAATATTTTTTCAAGGCACTGTACATACTAGGGTTGTCCCGATACCGATACTATACTCGGTATCCGGACCGATACCGAGTATTTGCGGGAGTACTTGTACTCCCGCAAATACCCCCGATACCGAAATAGAATACTCCCCCCCCCCGCCGTCGCTACCACCGCCGATACCGCCGTTAATCCCGGTGCATGACAGCGGCGAGCATTACAAGCTTTCGCTTGTATACTTGTAAAGCCGGCGCCGCCATGTATAGACACTCCCCCTCTCGTGATTGGACGGATCCGTCCAATCACGAGAGGGGGAGTGTCTATACATGGCAGCACGGGCTTTACAAGTATACAAGCGAAAGCTTGTAATGCTCGCCGTTGTCCAGCACCGGGATTAACGGCAGCAGCGGCGGCTTTGCGGCACATCAGGTATGGGGACAGGACAT